>CM060958.1:144105193-144246743 GCA_030765055.1 Mantis religiosa | reverse complement strand
CTTTTGAATGCCTTGCCGCCTCGATCAACAATGGCCTGGCGACAATATGAAGTGCTAGTCATTAAGAATTTATGTTTACAACACGACTTTGCTTTATCAGCGGGAAAGGGCAAACGCTGTCCAGAAACGAAAGCTGCGAACAAATTGTCTTCCAGTATTCGAGACTGAAAAGTATCGCCAAATCTATGTCACCGAGCTGAGATACCGTGGGTGACCTCCTGAACTCATTACGATTTTTCGGGGTTTTCCTGTGGCACTAGGTAACTTCATTTTAAAGTGTCGCTTGACTATTCCTTTGTTCATAATATTTGGATAGAAACATCAAGTATTAAATCTTCCAACTAAACAAACCAATTTGCAGCATGGGTGAAGTTTTCCATAACCATGAAATCAAATAAATATGTACATATATAAAGACTTTAGAAGACTTCCTTTGCTACGCGTAATTATTTTTACCTTCGACATTACTCCGGTATGCACTACAGCTACTGCTTGTTGTAACTCAGGAAAAGACAATTAAATATAAGCTCTGTCCAAGGAGAAAAAAAACACACTTTAATGAAAAACTTTAAAAAGAAATACAAATCTTCTTCCAAGCGATAACATATTACAGATAGCACCATCTCTTGACCACAAGAAGCAATTACCAGAATATCCATTTATCTTGTGATGGATATGACTAAAAGAATGGAGTGTGTAATATATATTTATAATACTGAAACCTTCACATGTTTTCTCAACCTACTACTCTCGTAATTAGTCATTAATTTCTCTCCGATTCACCAGAAAGTTAAATATTCAAATTTTACTTCTATTAGGGATGGGTCGATATCAGTTTTTCTCGACACTCGACATCGATACACAGTACAGATAGTTCGATATCATTTCTACTTGTAATTTCAATACAAAATAAAATGTTGTGAGAACTGTATAATGCTAATAAAGTTAATCAGGTGCACATATTTAATGAGCCAAAACTTAAAACCATCAGTGATCTTATTTTTAAGCTCTATATCACACATTTGAAAGCAAAACAGTCAACTTTTATAAGTTTTGGTTCAAAAATACTAGCATTTTCAATCTCTCGGGGTCAAGTCTACTCCTTTTTCCTTCACACGTGAATCCTACTGTGCTAGTCTTTCAAAGAAAACTGTTGCAGGTGGAATTCACAAATATTTACTGGCCAATTTCTTTTAATTCTCGAAATACTTAATTGTTTTCCAGTAATGCAGTGTACTAGAAAGAGGAGGTGACAAATCATCATTGAGACATGCAGTGATTTCTTCTTTGGAACAGGTTAACTGGCAGTGGAACTTTTTTTATAATTTTTTATTGATCGATCAGCAGTACAGTGCTTTACAGATCAGAGTGAAAAGAAAGTAACAGTACAATAAGAACAAAAACACTCAGGAGTAGGCTAGCTAACTACATGGCAGTGGAACTGACACACGATTATTCTGTATACGACGAGAGCGCTACCTATCTTTCTTTGCAGTACCACTGTGGCGTCGTCATAACCATCTTCTAAAACATGTATATTTATAACCCCGTATTTTTGTATTCAAATAAAATTGTTTTGTTTAGACAATATGACTTTAAAAGTATAATTTCTAACAAAGTGCACACAAATTAAAAGCTTTAGACTATTGCACTACAGCGACAATTCTCTTATGCATCTTCATCGTAGCCAAATTTTGTTTCAAGTCCAAACAGATGACAGTCACGCTTTGCAATGTTTATTAATTCGTCTTGGTTCCATCATGTTTTACTTTTTTTTACGTTTTTAAGGGCTTAATACCTTACATCTCTCGCATTATCTGTTCAGAATGCTCCATTTCCTTGTAGAGTTAACCTAAACAGCCTTCTTTTTTAAAATCTAAAACGTTACTCTTTTGTCTAACATAACCTACATAAAGATCCAATGGCAACAAATCTGAATTTATTAAGAACGAAGCCAGTAAACACAAAATAACACTTGTACTACCAAACGAAACCTTTTGCAAGCAATATGAAATAACATTTAACCAACTTATTGCGTGGTGTAATTCAAAAAACGTTAAAAGTAGATGCACTGAAAACGTGTTCTCGTCTTTACTTTGATCACAAGAGAAAACGGTTGAAACCTCCGTCATTGTTGGGTAAATATTCAATGTTAAGAAACTGAAATCTCTCATAACATTCTTAAAGTGAAAGTCTGAAAGTTATAGACGTAAATAAAAGTTAGAAATTCTATCAAAATATCTCGTATCTCGTTTCAAACGGATTTCTGTTAGTTTCAGGTATCAATACATGTTCAAAGCGGTTTTATTTTGTGGTTTCTGCAAAACTCGACTTACGGGACCTCCGTTTGGCACACACTGCTACTCGCAAAATCAAACATAACTTTGAAAACTTTAAACATAATCTACCATTACTATTTCAGTAAGTTATGAAGTTAAATTACGTTTTTCTTACAATTAATTGCTGTTTTTAGGATAGATATAGGTTTTCAAAATTGCAGGAGTGGTTTTTCAATTAAATCTGCGTAAACAAATCAAATTTGTTGTTTTATAATATTATTATAAAAATAAAAAATAAACCTCTTGCTTGTTAAGCACACTCTCAAACATCACAATCAAATGAACACCTCCGGTGTACCTGAATTTTTTACTGCAAGAGAATTTTTTTTTCATTCCAGAAATTCACTGACAAGAGGTACCGCCCTATAATTCATTATTACTATTATTAGCGTATAATAAATATAAAGAGCGAACCTTATATCTGCATTTCCGTGTTTGCAAAGACTGTTTGCCTAGAAATGATAAACTAAGCCATTGCACCTCGTCACCCACGTCACACGGAAACAAAATTTGTTGCCTGTTTACATCATGTCATAGAACTATTCCATGACAAGGAAAATAAAACAGAATAACAAAGGAAGAAATGTTGAGTATCAAGCATGTTACACAAGGCGACACACTAAGGGAAAAATCTACTTATATCTCTGCGTACTTGATATAAATCGACATTAACATTATCTTATTGTAGTTATAAAGAACTACAGTAGATTTTAAGTGATAGTCAAATGTTTTAAAACTGGCTGTATAGGTAACGCCTTTAAAATTCCGTTCCCTTTGTATGTCCAAGAGATAAAAAATGAAGGTGCAAGGGAATTGGAAATAAGTAGACTTTAATTGATAGTCAAATGTTTTAAAACTGGTTGTGTAGGTGCAGTGGCGGCTGGTGGGATAAATTATTGGTGCTGCACAAATGAAAAATAAAATACAGAGTAGTAATGACTCACCTATTTATACAGATTCTCTGCTGTACTCTCCTTAGACCTGGCGAAACTATCGATAACTTTTGCGTTGAAGTCGCTGATCTTCATAACAAAATCTCTCTCAGTTGAAAGCATTGCTAATGCTGTCAATTGCTCCTGTGACATTGTGTTCCTAAGGAAAGTTTTTATCTTTTTAAAGTTGAGAAACAGCATTCTGCTTCAGCGGTAGACATTGGCATAGTTAACAGTACTCGGAGGAGTTTGACATATTCGCTGAATGTAGTACATCAATTGTTTTCCTTATTGAAGTCCATCAAGCACAAAGTGCCGGACACTCGACGAAATTCCTCTCGACTGTAAATTACAGTCAGTTCTCTACGAATTTTCGTTCCAATGATTAAAGGATAGACCTTTATCGTTTCTCTAAGGGAATCCTCTGGAAATGTCTTAGAAATTTTCTTGATGTAACAAAGTCGAGGCTACCAGATGCCCCGTAAAGCTAAATCTGTCGTTTGCTTCTTTAGAATGTCACATACTTCAAGAGCTTCTCTTCTTTTCACATCATGATCTTCCATTCTTCTCCTCTTAATTGCAGTTTCTTCGTGTTCCTTTGATATCCACGCTATTTCTTACCTATTGCACTTCCCTTTTAAATGCGATTAGCTGGGCGATGGCAAATGTTGCATTGCAGTCTCGTTTCTGCAGCTGATTGTACAAAATGTCCACATGTGGCATGATTTTGTAGAAGCAGGACAGCCAGAATACAAAATTATAATCTTTCAAAGTGGCCATAAACCCAGAAGCCTGAACAAGTGTGGCGCTGTTGTTTAACAGAGCTCTCTTCTGATTAACCTCCATGCATTTAATTAAATTCTAGATTTTAAGTGATAATAAAACGTTTTAAAACTGAATGTCTAGGTGACGTCTTTGTAATTCCGTTCTCTTTGTATGTCCAAGAGATAAAAAATGAAGGTATTAGGGAATATGGGAATACAGTAGACTTTAAGTGATAGTCAAATGTTTTAAAACTGGTTATCTAGGTGATGTCTTTGAAATTCCGTTCTCTTTGTATGCTCGGAGTCTGAGCCAGGACTAGCGCTGCCGTAGTTTGTCAATCGTTCGGTTCGCTCCCAGGTGTCCTCCTGAAGTACCGGCGTGCACTTCTTCCAAGACTTCCCGGACCTTACTCTGGGGAAGTACCAACTGTTCTCTCTGCGTCTTCCCATCGGGTGATTCCCATACCCGGAACAGCACACCCTCTCTGGTCTTCAATGAGTCCCATTGGGCCCAGTACGACTTGTAGGTGGCGCTCCTCGGTGCGATGTCCTCCCAGGTTGGTCTCGTCCTTGCTTCCACTTCCCTCAAGAGTGGCTCCAAGTCTGCGTCCGCCAGCTGCTCCCTCCTCAGGCCTGCGCTATCCCAGCCGTCCGCAGGCACTGCCGTGACTACTCGGACTGCTGCGGCACGCTCCTTCTCTTCCACTCTTGTGCACTGGCCGCACTCTTCTGGACAGGGTCTTCGGGACATGGCGTCAGCGTTACCGTGGCTTTTTCCTCTACGATGTTCCGAGGTGAAGTCGTACTCCTGAAGCCTCTGGACCCAACCTGCTGTCTGGCCTTCTGGTCGCGCCGTCACAATCACCTCGCTCCTAGCGGGGACAACCACGTCTTCGTTCAAGACGACCCTGCAGATTCCAAGGCGCTCTTCGAGTTGACGGAGTATAACCTCTTCTCCGTTGAACCGCAGGACCCTTCCTGCCGACGTCGACCGTCACCTCGTGGCTCCTGAGGGCATCCAGTCCCAGAATCACCACCTCAGCCACCTTCGCGACGAACACCCACAGACGCACGGCACTCCGCCCCAAGGTCAGCTCCAGCAGGGCCTCCTCCACAGCCAAGGTGTAGCCCGATGCCGTGACAAGCTCGTATGGTCGGCTCGGCTTCCTCGTCGGCAAACCCTTCGCCACGTCAGGTCTGATGATGGTCACGACTGCCTCAGTGTCCACCAGCACGTGGCACGGCTTCCCTCTCACCCAACCGTCCGCGATGAGGCTGTCATCCATACGCCGGCTGACGGCGCGCAATGTCACTCGAGGGTATGGTGGTAATGGCGCCGACGTGCCCCTCTCCACGCCGGGCGTTACTCGTTCTTCCAGCTGCCTTTCCTGGTGTGGGCAGTCTCTCTGCAGGCGTCCGGGCTGTCCACACCCCCAACACAGGCCACTAGGTGTTCGCCGGCGTCCCTCGGCTGGTCTTCTGTCTACGGTGTAGCGGACACTCCTCGTTCTCGACGTCGGGATAGCTGTTACCTTGGCCGCCTCCATCCTTAATGCTGCCATTAGCGCCTCGTGGATTGTTTCATAATCGCCGAGCATTAGGCGCTGACGAATCTCCGTGTCCCGTACCCCGTCAACGAAGATGTAGGCAGCTTCCCGTGACACGAACTCTGGTGGGAGGTCAACTAGGGCCTTGCTCGCCAGTTGTTCAACTGCCAGGGCGAACTCCTGCAGCGTCTCCCCCGGCTGCTGTGACCTTGCCTTTAGCTGGCTGCGGTACGCTGCGGCTAAGCGGTGGTTTCCAAAACGATTATCCAGGGCCTCCCAGATGTCCTTGGGCGCCGCCGTTGTCTGCACCGCGTTTAGGACTTCCTCGGGCCGTCCCTGGAGGCTGGCTATTAACTGTGTGGCCTCCTTCTCTGGTGACCATTTGTTGTACTTGGCCACTGCGTCGAATTGGCGGCGGAAGCCCTCAAACGTTGACGCGCCGTCATATTTAGGAGCTTTGACGCGTGCAGATGTTGTGTCGCGTCCCGGCGCGTTGGCCCTCAAATCCTTCAGCTTCCTGCCGACGACGTCCTCCACCATGGCGTTCAGGGACTTGTCGCTGCTGTCGGTCTTACCCTCCAGGTTGTTTACGCGGTTCACAAGGTCTTCGACGTCTTCCACCACGGCGTTCAGGGACTTAGCGTTACTGTCGGCCTTTTCCTCTAGGTCATTGAAGCGGTTCGCCAGGTCCTCGACGCGCTCGTCCACTTGGCCCATCCGCTTGCCCAGCTCCGTCACGTCATCACTCACGCCGGCCAACTGTTCCTCAAATTTGGCGGCGAGGACCTCGTTCGCCTCCCTCATTTCCGTGGCCAGATTGTCGTTCGCTGTCCTCATTTCTGTAGTCAATTCGGTCTTTATTTCTTCCATCTTCTCGGTGATGTCGTTGGCCGTCTTCATTTGTTTCAACTCTGCGGCCAGGTTGTTATTTGCCGCTTCTGTTTTTGTTGTTAACTCGTTCATCTTCGCGGCCAAGTTGTTATTTGCCGCTTCCGTTTTCTTTGTTAATTCGGCCTTCATTTCCATCATCTTCTCCAAAAAATTTTCCGATGCCGCGTCCGTGGTTGTAAAGTTCGGTGATGTTAACGTCCCGCTTCCTGACACCAGTGTGACTTTGTGGGTTCGTGAAATGTAAAGTCCGATTGCACCACTCAAAAATGTTCTTTATTTCCACCGACTTACAGCTTAACACTTGCCAATTACACAAAATTACGTAATGCACACAATTACGATTCACCAGGTCGTCCGTTACAGTTCCACTTGCACTCGTAATTACGTAAACTCCTCCGACGCACGTACGCAGTCCGTCCCCTCCCTGGGCGCTCCTCACAGCTCGCCAAGAACAGACTGACTGACTGAATTCACTCACTGCAGCCCTTTTTATAGGAATATCGCCGTTCTCGAAGCCTCTAGTTTCCGTGAATCACCGCGAAGGTTCCAGATGGCAGTGGAAGGTGGGAAGAGGCGGCCAGCGACAAGTGACATTTCCCTAATCATCCACCTCAGTTAGTGACAGAGACTGGTGGATGGGTGTGGCTTGGCTGCCTCTGGCCCCTTACTCAGCTGTCGTTGGTTATGCTTTCCGCTAATTGGGTGACAATATAAATAAATGTACTGCGTTTGGAACAATAAACAAAGTTACAAAGGAGATTGCTGCTTTAACATCTCCTTTCATCAGGATGCCTATGGAAAAGATTGAAATAAGATGGGTTATGCGAAATTTAAATTTACGGGTGCTTTTCAATAAAGAATTATCACTTTTTTTTTCAACATACCTTTACTCATCCTCATAATTTTGATGGTACTTCTCAAAATAGTCTCCCCTGAATGCGATGCACTTGTCCCAGCGTTTCTGCCAGTCTTCAAAGACATGCTGGAAACTATTTTTTGAAATATCCTTCAAAATTGACTCCGCAGCCTTCACCACTGCTTCTGATGATGGATAATGTCTCCCACGAAGGCGTTTCTTCAAGGTAGGCAATAGAAAAACGTCACATGGGGCTAAATCCGGACTATAGGGAGGATGATGTATGCACTTCGCGTTGATTTTTGCAAGATATTGAGCAACATTGGCAATATGCGGCCGCGCATTATCGTGGTGCAGCATCCTGCCTGCTTCATGGAAATGTGGCCTTTTGGGCCTGATATGGACTTGCAATGTTTTCAGGATATCCCTGTAGTATTGTCCAGTTTCTGATGTGTGTGCAGATAAACCATTCCATGAATATCAAAGAATGAGATGACCATAACTTTCCCAGCAGAAGCAACCACTTTTGCTTTTTTGGGGGTTGATGATGAAGGAGATTTCCAAACTGAGCTTTGCTCTTTGCTCTCAGGATCAAAATAATGTAGCCTAGTTTCATCAGCAGTGATTAGGTTTGAAAGAAACTCCGGATCTTCCTCTAACATCAACTTAAACTGCATGCACATCTGCATACGAATGTCCTTTTTTTCGGGAATCAACAGTCTTGGAACCCATCGCGCAAAAACACGTCTTATGTGTAATGTTCTTGTCACCAACGTGTGGGTTGCACCCAATGAAATGTTCAGTATTTCAGAAAGTGATCTTAAGGTAATTCGTCGATCCTCTCTCACAGTGGCAGCAGCAGTGTTGATGTTTTCTTCCGTAAGAGCAGTAACTGGAGCACCGGGTCCACCTTCCTTTGAAATTGATTGTCTCCCCTCTTTAAACATTTTAAACCACCTTCGAGCTGTGCTGTAGGGAAGAACAGACTCTCCATAGGCCTCCTGTAACATTGTATAGGCCTCAACTGAAGATTTGTTGAGACGAAAACAGAATTTCAAAGGCGCATATTGTTCCTCGCGTGTTATCTCCATTACAGCGGTAGGTGATACTGAACATGTCTGAAACGTGCCTGGATCTCACAGGCGGGTACCAGGAGTACCAACAATGAAACTACTACGGCGTGTTTGTTTCACATTAAGCTAACAGAATAAAATAAGTTTGAATTTTACTGCGAAGAATTATGACGTAAAAAATTATGATCATTCTTTATTGAACAGTCCTCGTCTATTTACCTACTCGCAGCTGAAAGCATCTTCTCTTTTGCTGGAACTTCCATTTTTTGTTTATATTTTGCAGCTCACAGTATTGCAAACAGACGAAAATGAAAAATGTGTACATTGGGCATATAATGTAGATAAAGTAAGCCAAATAGTTAACTTTTGATAAATACTGTTCCAATATGGAGTAAATTCGTATAATGTTTATTTAAAATAAGATTATTTCTAGGACAAATAAGCATAAAGCGAAAGATTTATTTAGTTTTTGTTATGTCTAGATTGGCTACTCTGTGCACTTGAATTAATCAGATTCGAGCAATTCCGATAATTCTCGATACAACACAAAAGATGCAACATGTTTGGCGATGTTGCCGCATTAGTTTTTGTAATCTCGGATCAGTACTGAACGGCGTTCATCTGATTTAAGCAGCATTGTACAACCCACGAGGGGTTCGCAAACTTAGTTCAATTTTGTACATCGATTATAAATGAACTGCAGTTAGCGATTTTTATGCAACCGGGCCTAGAGAGTCAAGTCTGGGGCAGAGGGTAGTTGTTACAGTACCTTAAAGAGCAGATCTCTCAATTTCCCAGAGAGCCAAAACGTTTTGTTGGCAGGTGCATTGTTCTGAAAGAAAATATTTTATATATATATTTATATTTTTTTTTTTTTTTTTTTTTTTTTTTTTTTTTTTTTTTTTTTTGCCTGTGTCTGTTTTCACGAATACTTGCATTCTGTTTGCTTGTAAGTTGAGAGCAGTATTCTCCAGTAATGGTTTTACCTTTTTAAAGACAGTGAATCAACAAACTTCCTTTGACACCCCAAAACATTGACGCCATGATCTTTCCCGCTCATGGCACCGTCGTTGCCTTCTTTAGAGCTGAAGAACCAGTTTATGTCCACTGCCTCGACTGCTATTTAGATTTGGGTGTGTAGTGGTGAATCCATGTTTCATCCATTGTGACGTATCGGCACCCCAAAACACTGACGTCATGATCCTTCCCGCCGATGTCACCACCCTCGCCTTCTTTGAAGCTGAATATCCGCCTTCTGTCGACTGTCACGACTGCTTTCCCGTAGGGGAGGGGATCCGTCCCCTTCAGCTGCCGTGGTGCGAGCGCTGCGGATCCCTAGCACTCGTAGTACCTTTCACGTTACTAGAGGAACCTCGGGCCGAACATTCAAGCCCCTCCCTGATAGGGACTTGTTCGGATTGGGTTGGAATCGAAGGTCAGTGGTTCCCGATACCCGTGGGAGATCTGGTACGCCTCCGGATGGGGTTGAGGGAAGCCATTAATATTCCCGCGTACTAGCCAGCATAGCTAGCTGAAGGTGTGCTAGATTGCCAGGTGGCCCCACCGAGGTCAAATCGGTAGCTTCCGCATTTTGGAGTTGGCGCGCGTAAGTGGCGTATCCATCTCCATCCTGTCTTGATTCCACAGGACCAGATGGGGGGGGGCCTTGTTAGTCTCTAGGTCTTGCCCTATGGAAAGAGCCTTGGAATCGCAGCGCGGCCCTTTAGAACAGCTCGGTAACTCCCTGGTAGAAAGAGGCCGGGGTCCTTGGTCCTACGGGTCCAGGACTAGTGGGAGTAGATCTTCTGGCATTAACTAACTGTCTCGACTGCTACTTAGATTCGGGTGTTTAGTGGTGAATCCAGTTTTCATCCATTGTGACGTATCAGCGCAGAAAGTCACTTCCTTCTGAAAATTCACCAAGAACTTTTCAGAAAGTCTCGTGCGAATACGTTTGTTATTCACATTGAGGATACGCGGCACCCATCTTGCACAAAGCTTTTTCATGTTTAATTCCTAATGTAAGAAGTGACCAATACGTTCCTTTTAAATTCCAAAAGATTTTGCAACTTCACGCCAATCTTCCAAATTCATATCATGCACTTTTTCCGTGATTTCCGACGTGGCTAGTTTTGGATCGTCTTGGACGTTTAAAATCGGCTGCCCACTTCTTCACAGTGGAAACTGAAGGTGAAGAGTCACCCTACACATTTACAATCTGCAAATGAATTGCTGTAGGTACCTTCTTTTACGAGAATGTGATCAGAGTACTATACTCCAATTTCTCCATTTTCTAAACAATACACACTTCCACTGTTTCTAACAACTGAATACAGTCAAGTACTGCCTGGAATGAATTATATATATATATATATATATAATATAGGGTCTACCAACCGACCGAGGTGCTGGCTGGCTGCTGGCTGTATATAGCCAGAAGGCTTTTGCAGCGTGCCCACCCGTTAAGAGTTTTCCCGCAGGTAAGGTTCTCAATTGGGATTTTGTAGGATGTGTTGTGGGGTTTGAGTGACGGAAATTTTAGGGGGAAAATTTGACGGCTTCGCTTCGAGACTCTGAGGTGTGAGCATCTCTTCGTGGACACGCATCATGGGAAAGAAGAACGCCGGCAAGAAGAAGCATCACAGCCAGCCGCCGAAGAAAGGCTCAACGCTGCCGTTACTAGCCAGCTCAGACCTATCTCCCAGCCACCCTCAGCGGTCGAGAAGAAACCTACAGGGGAGCTAGCCGGGAGGTTTTGGGCTTCTCGACCAGTCTCTCCGACTGCGCCGGTCTCTCGCCAGGCACCCTCGGCACCTGGACCATCCTGCAGAACATTACCAGTCACCACGCAACCGTCTGCAGGTAACTTCAGCCGGCCATCCTCACCCACAATCACCGGTACCCGAGCACCTTCACCGCAGCCGCAGCCAGCAACCCTCACCGCCGTCATTGTTGGAGTTCCTCGCGATCTCCCATTCGCTTTGTCTACACTGCCGCTTCACATCAGTGGACCTCTGTAAAGAGGGCAACCCGGATCACAATTCTGCGAGGCCCCACCACACTTGTGCGAATTCAGTTCACCGATGCAAGGAAATGCCACGCTGACTTGAATGCCTGGTAGTAGAAGCCAGCAAGCATCAGCAACACTTCCCCTGCAAAAGATGCTGCGCGTATGGGCATGACGACTCCACCTGCACTGCACCACCGATGTGTCACTACTGTGGTGCCTCCTCACTCACACCAGAATGCAGAGAACACTATCTACGCCGTCGCCACCGATACTGCACTATCTTCAGGGGTTTCGGCCACTAAACTGGACAGGCGCAGTGCCCTCTCTACCCTCACCCACTGAAGCCGGCACTAGGACCTCAGCGCCAGCGCCGACCACTTCACCACTTCGCCCGGTGTGCTGTACATTCTTCAAGAGTTACGCGAGGAAATCCAGCACACCAACCGGCGCCTACAACGCATAGAGAAGCGCTTCGCCGACACCGCCTCACCAAGGACCCCTTCTGAGGAGATTCAGGACCTCCACTCGGAAGTTCTGAACATCAACACACACATAGGCAGCCTGGAAGATGCAGTCACCGCCGTCAGCGACCACAAGACTCGACGCTAATACTGCACACGACAAACTACTCACCGACATTTGCAGCGCAGCCGCCAACAATGACACCATCCTCTCACTTCAACGGAAGGCTCAACACTTAACGACACAAATCGCCGACATCAAGACCTTCGAACCACCTGAACTCGCCGACTTACGTAACCTGACCAAACAACTTCACAAACACATCACCACCAAGGACCCACACAGCATACTTGTTAAGCCAGATGAGATCCTGTACGGACAAGTCCAACTTCACCGGCGAATCTCCGATCTCCATTCCGTCACTTCTGCACCGCCGTCAGCACACTTCAACAAGACTTAACCTGCACTACAAGAAACAAGCTGGCTCCACATTCGACCTTACTCATGAGTCCAGCTTGACCACCTACCCCCGTGGCTTATGCCCTCCACTGTTATCCCCTAAAGAGACATCGCCTCTTCAAGTTGCACCCCATTGCCACGCGCCTCGATCAGAGCCTTAGTGGTCATCGACGCCTGGCCAACATTCTACACCCCCCCCCCGCCGCAATTAGCAGCTGGCACCGCAAATTTACCTTTACAAATAGGAGTGCGCTAGCGGAATCCCGACAGGCTGACATAAAGCCACAACCACTTTCCTTCCATTTTCACCATTGTTAAATATATACATTGTTTTCCCCCAAAAAATGTGGGTTTTGAGGTTACAAATTTATGTACCTTCGGGTTGAAGGAAAGGATGCAATACCTTGCACCCTGGTGTTTCAATTTGAAGTTACTTATTTGGTTGGAAAATTTTGATGCCAAATAGCTTAGAAGTTTATATGTAGCTCAGCTTTAGCTACCGTTAGGATTGGCTCCTGGGTTATCTCGGGTGCCCGCAAGCCATGCTGGTTAACCGATATAGTCTAGAACGGCGTCTAGAGGAGTCAAAATCTCTCAATGATCTAACAAGAGCGTTTCTATGTGTTGGTAAAGTAACGCATCATTTTGATGCCTGACGCCTAATTTCATCCTCCACGTATGGAAGACCCGAGGGTTCTTGAAGCAACCTGGTAGGAAAGTAACGAGCCACAGAATATATAGACCGTAGTCCTCTATTCTGTGCACGTTGACGCCATGCCAACCAGCTATCTGTGGCCATGCCCCAGATCTCGCAGGCATATAGCATCACCGGGATTACCAGCGATCGGAAGAACTATAACCTCAGAACAACCGGCATCGAGGTCGACCCCAGCATTGGGTACAGGGAAGCAATTGCTCCCTGCATCTTCGCCGCTAGATAGCGTAGATGGTAGCATGTCTGCCTCACGTTCAAGGGGTCCCGAGTTCGAATCTTGGTCAGGGTGAGTTACCTGGATAAGGTTTCTTCCGGGGTTTTCCCTTATCCTAAAAGACGAATGTCGTGTAACTCTAAGCTCAATGGACCCTGGGCTCATTTGAGCATCATTTCACCCATTCCACTCACCGTCCGATATGACTTAACGTTGGAGGACGTAAAATTACAAAATTAATTATTAGGTCCCTAATGTGCTGCCGAAAAGTTAGACCTCTGCCCAAGTTGACTCCAAGATAGTGGACGCTGTTAGCCCACTCTATCCTTCGACCTCGGAAGCTGAAGTTGGGGCAGTTTTTGGGGGTGTGGCGCTTTGTAAAAAGTATGACGTAGCTTTTGTCCGGATTAACGGACATCCGCCAACGCCGATGCCATTGTTGGGTTATGCGGATGTGTCTTTGTAACGAGTTGAAGGCTCTGAGGATGTGTTTGTCTTTGCAGAACAGAAGCACGTCGTCAGCACATTGTGCCATTTCGACTCGTGGCTCTGTGGGGAAATCTGCCATAAAGACATTGAATAAGGTGGGATATAGTACAGAGCCTTCGGGGACTCCGCCTCTCACTGGTCTATTTACATGTGTACCAACTTATGGCAAAAATCACGCAATTAGTGCCGCAATTATGCGCAGTAGAGAGAGTCCGTGAGTGGGTTCTGTTTACTTAAGCAGCAATTGTCGCGATGAACTGAAAATAACTGCGTAGTAGAAGAGTGGTACAGATATAGTTTGAATGTAATCATTACCTTATGCTAAAAAGGTATTTTACGTTGTTTTTAATTACACTGATTGTCCTTCAGAAAAGAAATTTTCGTTTACAAGCAAACATATGTAATCGTTCTAACAACGCGTCTTGCTGTCCATAGATGGCACCAGGTGTATTATCTTGTCAAGGGGAGGAATACCTTAATTATTTATAAAAGTTTACAAAAAAAGCTGTCACTGTGTTATTTATATACGCTTAGATTTAATTTATCTTTCTTGGGCTAAAACAAGTATTTACTGTAATGTATACTAAGACAGTGTCGAACGAAGAAATAATTTAATATAAGAAAAGAAGTCTTCTAAAGTGGATATATATCTAAGTTTTTTTGTAAAAACTTCTATGGGTGATCGTTAAAATTTGAAATAAGCCTAACATTTTCTAGATATGTTTCATCCCTTAAATGAGAAAATGTACTTTTGTAAAACAAGGAAAGTTACTTTTAATTATTTGGTCATTTAATTCGCACTCATGCAACCGTCACTGGCGATGATGTGAGAAACGACGACGAGACCCACAACAGCTACAGAATCAAACTTCCGACTTCAGGCATCCGCCGAGGGGGCCAATTGGGGCCCGGCAGCTCCAGCCGTCGCCGTGACAATGCTCCCTCTCCAGGGCAAGTCAGACCCGAATATAGCTGACTTAAAGCTCGCCTCTGTGTCGAGGTAGTAACGTGTCGAGAGGTCCCAAGCTCTAATCTCAGTCAGGGGAGTAAGGCTTTCCTTATCCTGAAAGTATGAATGTCTGGTAACTCTATGTTTTATGCACCCTGCACTCATTTCATTCATCGTCCGATATGACTTAACGTTGCAGGTCTTCCCTTATCCTGAAAGATGACTGTATTGTAACGGTAAACTCTATGTATTGTGGGTCTATCTGAACATCATCGTGCTAGATGACTTAATCTTAGAGAATGCAAATGTTTCTTAAAAAAATTAGAATGACAAAGTAGCTACATCTGAACATGTAGAAATAGCGAGACTTATCATTTCATTCATCGTCCGATATGACTTATCGTTGGAAGTCTTCCCTTATCCTGAAAGATGAATGTCTGGTAACTCTAAGCTCTATGTACACTGTACTCATTTGAACATCATTTCATTCATCGTCCGATATGACTTAACGTTTGAGGTTTTCTCTTATCCTCAAAGATGAATGTCTGGTAACTCTAAGCTTTATGTACACTGTACTCATAGAAGATCATTTCATTCATCGTCCGATATGACTTAACGTTGGAGGTTTTCTCTTATCCTGAAAGATGAATGTCTGGTAACTCTAAGCTCTATGTATCCTGTATTCATTTAAACATCATTTCATTCATCGTCCGATATGACTTAACGTTGGAGATTTTCTCTTATCCTGAAAGATGAATGTGTGGTAACTCTAAGCTCAATGTACACTGTACATCATTTCATTCATCGTCCGATATGACTTAACGTTGGAGGTTTTCTCTTATCCTGAAAGATGAATGTCTGCTAACTCTAAGCTCTATGTACCCTGTACTTATTTGAACATCATTTCATTCATCGTCCGATATGACTTAACGTTGGAGATTTTCTCCTATCCTGAAAGATGAATGTCTGGTAACTCTAAGCTCTATGTACACTGTACATCATTTCATTCATCGTCCGATATGACTTAACGTTGGAGGTTTTCTCTTATCCTGAAAGATGAATGTCTGGTAACTCTAAGCTCTATGTACACTGTACATCATTTCATTCATCGTCCGATATGACTTAACGTTGGAGATTTTCTCTTATCCTGAAAGATGAATGTCTGGTAACTCTAAGCTCTAATTACACTGTACATCATTTCATTCATCGTCCGATATGACTTAACATTGGAGGTTTTCTCTTATCCTGAAAGATGAATGTCTGGTAACTCTAACCTCTATGTACCCTGTACTTATTTCAACATCATTTCATTCGTCGTCCGATATGACTTAACGTTGGAGGTTTTCTCTTATCCTCAAAGATGAATGTCTGGTAACTCTAAGCTCTATTTACACTGTACATCATTTCATTCATCGTCCGATATGACTTAACATTGGAGGTTTTCTGTTATCCTGAAAGATGAATGTCTGCTAACTCTAAGCTCTAGGTACCCTGTACTTATTTGAATATCATTTCATTCGTCGTCCGATATGACTTAACGTTCGAGGTTTTCCCTTATCCTGAAAGATGAATGTCTGGTAACTCTAAGCTCTATGTATCCTGTACTTATTTGAACATCATTTCATTCACCGTCCGATATGACTTAATGTTGGAGGTTTTCTCTTATCCTCAAAGATGAATGTCTGGTAACTCTAAGCTCTATGTACCCTGTACTTATTTGAACATCATTTCATTCATCGTTCGATACGACTTAACGTTGGAGATTTTCTCTTATCCTGAAAGATGAATGTCTGCTAACTTTAAGCTCTATGTATCCTGTACTTATTTGAACATCATTTCATTCATCGTTCGATATGACTTAACGTTGGAGCTTTCCTCTTATCCTGAAAGATGAATGTCTGGTAACTCTAAGCTCTATGTATCCTGTACTTATTTGAACATCATTTCATTCATCGTTCGATATGACTTAACGTTGGAGGTTTTCTCTTATCCTGAAAGTTGAATGTCTGGTAACTGTAAGCTTTATGTACCCTGTACTTATTTGAACATAATTTAATACATCGTCCGATATGACTTAACTTTCCTGGTTTTCCTTATCCTGAAAGATGAATGTATTGTAATTGTAAGTTCTATGTATTGTGGGCTTATCTGAACATCGTGCTAGATGACTTAACCTTGGAGGATGCAAATGTTTCTTAAGAAAATTAGAATGACAAAGTAGCTACATCTGAAAATGTAGAAATAGCGAGACTTATATAACACCTTGTAGTTCAACGTGCTACGCGAAATATCCCCTTCACCTTCGTCCACATTCCACACATCATGTCCTCCAAGATCATTGGTCCAATAAGACAATATTAAGAGGGGAAATTTGCATTTTTTTTTCCTCCAGTTTGTGTGTGAGAGTGAGAGTAGAGCGTGGAAGGGAGGGGTGCCCGTAGAGAGAGAGCTTACCTACACCGCGATTGTAGCACTCGACAATACAGTACACTGGTGGTCGCTGTTTGGTGTGCATGTTGCAGTGGATTAACATGGGATTCACGACGCCAAGATACGCGGCGTTCCTACTCGTCGGCCTGCTGGCGCTCTCCGCTGAAGGCGCCAAGCGCGGACGTAGAAAAGGTAAGTCTGCGTGACATGTGACAGTGCACCGTCAGTGACAAAGTGATGACAGTGGTGTTCTAACAGTGTGTTGCACTCACATCTATTCTTGTACAAATTCCTCTACCTACTCCAAGATAAACATGATCAATTTTAACGTAGGAATATGGGAGTACAGTAGACTAAATGATTGTCAAATGTTTTGAAACGCGTTGCTATGGTCACGGCTATGGAATTCCGTTCTACTTGTATGTGTAAGAGATAAAAAAATGAATAACGTATTAATTTAAAAACCACTGGGAGGTGGTCCACTGCACTTAAATATAAAATATATATTTAACATAAATTGTTTATCTCTTTGTCATTTGTAATACAGTTTATCATTTGTAAGGAAAAGGACATCTGAGGACCTAACCAGAAAATTCAAGATATATAGGTATTTCATTTGTCAGAAAAATACCTTAAACATTTAACGTTTTAGTCGAAATCGTTAGGGCATATTTCGTGTAAAGCGCTTGGATTTTCTTGATCATTTAAGTGTCGCATCCTTGGAACCTCAAAATGTGAAATATTGATATAGATTTTCTGACCGAAATGTTTACTTATTATTTATGTAAAAGAGAAAGTAAGAGTAAATAAAACATAATAACAAGAGGCGATCGAAAGTGAAATGAGTCTATATATGCGTACAGCTCGAACATTACGCTATATTGGCCTCCCGAAAAAACAAAACAACTGAGTCAGTGCAATATTTGTTGAACTTTTCTCTCCAATCGATCATGGCGTAACAAGTGCAGTTTCGTCTTTCGTTTGTTTTGACTTTTTTTAACGTGATATGTTACTCGGGGTAAAAAAAAGGTTGTATTGCCTTATTATTTGTTACGAATGAGATTTTCTGCATAAATGGTGGTGACGTAGCCTGAATGCAAAACATCTTTCTACATTTTCATTCAAAAATTTCCAAGTCGTCATTAAATATCCACACCAAAAGTGACATCTCATTATATATTCAAAAAATCAGTTCAACTTGCGTCAAAATCACAGTCAACTGTTTTAATGTCTGCAGGTTTTTTCGGGGTTTTCCCTTATCCTGAAAGACGAATGTCGCGTAGCTCTAAGCTCCATGAACCCCGGGCTCATATGAGCACCATTTCACCCATGTCATTCAAATTCCAATATGACAACGTTGGAGGACGTAATTTACAAACAATTGTTTTTTCGAAAATGTAGATTTTCTTATTAATTTTTCTATAAGTTTTAATTAAAATCACGTGTGTTTAAGACATCCTTATGAGAAATGAAATATATATTTTGAATTTTATGTGAATGTCTTCAGAAGCCCACCACATTCTAACTTAACTTATACATTTTGGTAAACTGTAAGAAATATACAAAATATTACTATACAACAAAAGTATATCTTGTTGAAACAGACAATTTATGTCACCCTTTTCCTGTAGACTTCACTATTTTCGAGGTATCGCTTGTTATTTGTTTGATATTTGCAATACTCATACTTTTCTCAAATCGTTATTTATTTATTTATTCAATCATTTATTCATTTTTTATCTCTTGGACATAAAAAGAGAACGGAATTACAAAGACGTCACCTACACAACCAGTTTTAAAACATTTGACAATCAGTTAAAGTCTACTGTATTCCCTTGTAACTATAATAAGATGTTTATCTTGAAGTAAATAGAGCAGGTGTTTGTACAAGAGTAGTGAAAGTCATGTAGTGTTTAAAAATGAGCATGAACTTAATATCTTTGGTGATGCATAAACAAACATTAAAGCTGTAAGCAACAATTGTTATTTAAACTTCTGTGGACTAGAAACACAAAACAGTTGCGCGAGTTCAATCGATGTTCGGTGTAATTGACCGTTGTCATCGTGACATAACAGGAAGGGAAGACAAAAGCCATGTATTACCTCATCTCTCTCTCTTCGGGGGCATTGTCCAAATAGGATCACTTCGGCATTTGTACCTTTTCCTTTGATATACATCAGTTCAGAAGCAAAGCAAAGCGGGAGCTGGTTTGTTTACTGCCAGTCGAGGAAAACAATTTCAAATTCCCTTACAAAAACTCTGATTTACTGCAGTCACATAGCTTTCCACACTCTTGTACAAACACTTATTGCTCGGTCTACTTCAAGATAAACATTATCTTATTGTAGTTACAAGGGAATTCAGTATGTCTCTTTGTATGGCCAAGAGATAAAAAATGAAGGTACAAGGGAATATGAGAATACAGTAGACTTTAAGTGATAGTCAAATGTTTTATACTGGTTTATCACGTGACGTCTTTGAAATTCCGTTCTTTTTGTATGTCCGAGAGATAAAATTGAAGAACGACATAGGGTCAAGTATTGGAAGATTTATACAAATATAAAGGAATAACTGGGAAGTGGTTATCTCTATAAAAATTGACACAAATTTGTTTTAAGAAAATATACATTTTTGTGTAGTAATATTTTGTCTCTCTTACGCTTTATCATTTATAGAGAAGTCGGTCAGAATGAAGACGACTTCTAAGGACATTCCCTGAAAATTCATGAGATGAATTTTATTTTCCATTAAAATTTCTTAGTAATATAATGTTTTGAATAAAACGATAAGTGATGCCTATTTTTAGAAAATATAATTTTCAAAATATGTACCATGCAATGTGTAGTCTGGAAGGAGGGAATTTTCTTAAAATTCTGTCTCAAATTTTAAAATACCTTAACTATTTTAACTTTTTGTTGTTGTAATTTACGTCCTCCAACGTTAAGTCATATCAGACGATGAATGGAATGGGTGAAATGATGCTCAAATGAGCCCAGGGTCCATAGAGCTTAAACTTACTTGACATTCGTCTTTCAGGATAAGGGAAAACCCCGGAAAAACCCTTATCCAGGTAACTCACCCTGACCGAGATTCGAACTCGGGACCTCTCGAACGTGAAGCAGACACGCTAACTATTTTAATTAAAATACCGTACGTTTAATAATTTTTTAAGAAAATGAAATATATATATATCTTAATTTTCTGGGAATGTCTTCAAAAGTCCTCTTTATTCTGTGTCAGTCTTGCATAACTGATAAACTGTAAGAGATATACAAAATATTATCGCATAACAAATGTAGATTTGGTAAAATCTCACTCTTTATAATTTTTTCGTAGGGTGAACCACTTCCGAGATATTCTATGTTGTATGTTTAATTTTTCTAATTCTCATACTCTTCTCAAGTCAGAAGTTGTCATTCCTTTTTATGCCCGGGTATGTGAAGTATTGCTAATATTTTGCATTTGTCTCTTTCTACCAGGTTTTGTACGTGTAAGTGGTAGTCTATGAAGGAAATATTTTCTTAAAAATGTTTGAACCTAAAATACTATGTTTGGTGCTTAACAGATTTTACTTTTTTTTTTTTTTTTTTTTTTGCATTATGCTTTTTCAAATACGCATGCCAATTCAGAAACACGGATTTTTTCCAAAAGATCCTTTTGGGGCACCTCAAAGCGTGAAATCTCGATACAATGTACCGTAGAGAGCGCAAATAAATGCGAAACGCAAAGCGATGCGTCGCGAGGTTCGAGGAACTCTTGTTTTGGATGTGTCTCAAGGCCACGAACGAAGGAAGAAGCGCCGTGGCGGGTAAAGGGGGCCAGAAAGACAAGTTTCTGCTACAAGTAAATAGGGTCGATAAATTAAGTTGTGTGGGGGGGAAAGTACGCTATTCCGTTACCGGAGCCACTTTCATTCACGTGTCCCAGTTATTCAGGTGTTGTAAATGCAATTCAGCAGGAGATTCTCTGCGATGATTAAAACTGGCATCATTTCCACCAGCATATGTCTCCACTGCTACACATTTATAATTAAACATCTCCACTTTCTCTAATTTTGTCACAAAAAAGCTTACTCCTCTAATTTTACTAGCCGAACATCAAACTTCTACAAAGAAATTCGCTATGCAATGCCTTTAAAGTTAGTTTTCTTTCCAGCTGTTGCACTTTCATAACCTCCTCTAACGTTTATTAGTGGCTATATAAACAATTCATATTAAATGAACTGTTCTTAGACACTCACTTCAAATTCCATGCATCCTACCTTCATTTCAGCATCATTTCATCCATTCTATTCATCGTCGGATATAACCTAACCTCTTTAAGCAACCTTAAACCTTTAAAAAAAAACGAAGATTTTCTGGAAAGGAATTAAAACAAGACTAAAGTTCTAAGGTAAATATGTCACTAATGAATTAACGTTACTCTTTTGCCTAATCCTGGCTAAGCCAGATAAAATTTCTTTCGTCTCTTTGCATATTACATTTTAATCGAGATAAACTTTCGCATAAAGAGCTGAATTACGCAGCGAATATCGATGCTCAAATGTTTTTAACAAATGAACGCTATATGCTGGCATTCATTTTCCTTGGCATCACAAACAATTAAAAATATAAAAGCAATATAGTTTATTCGAAGTAAATTTTAGGTTTTACAGAGCTGTGCATGTTTTGTGTACCTCTTATTCTTTGCAGAATTAAATACATTTATTTGACGATGAAGACTGCAAGGGCATTGCGATAAAATTTAATTTAAACATTTTAGCTGTCACATTAAGCACCTATATTTTAATACCATTTTTGCAAGATTCAAAACTTTTGATGCCCTACGTAAAGGAAGTTTTGGAGGGGAAGGTTCCCTTGAAATATCAACATAAATGGCTGTTAATATACATATATCTTCTTTAAGCACATAAATTTGAGATTATTTGTGTAGTGAACCATTCGCGAGATATTCCTTGCTTTTTAGTTTGAATTTTCCAATATTCAGCTTTTTATAACCGAAAATTCGTTATTCAACTTTATATCTCTTAGTCATCCAGGAGATCTGAAGTTCGAGGCATTTGACTATCGCTTAAGCTACATTCTCCTTTTTTCATTGTAATTACAAGAAAATGTGAATTAAAATCATTTCTACATATGTTTATCTTACTAACAAATGGATGGAATTATTAATTTTTGTCAATAGAGAACGTAGTGTCGTGTACTATTCAATGAATTGTGCTGTACTTTGTACAGATGTAGTGTAAATTCTGTTACCCATATTGCATAGTTCACGTGCTTTTGCACGAGTTTTCAGTACGATTACGTCATACACAGTTACTTTCCATACCTCCTCACCAAATTCTCTATATAAGGTCGAGAGTTAATGTCTCACTCCAAATCTAAAAAGCTGACCAGTGGCTCGAAGTAATTAAGCTTTTTTGGGGGGAGGCAAATTAATGCAGCGTTTAGTGATAGGGACAGTTTCTAAAACGTAATTAAATAAGGAAACCAGCTATTGGTCACGGTACAGTTAGTTAGGTGTGGTTTAGAACCCTCGGGCTAAACGAGTGGGGCGTTACAGCCCTTTCACCTTTCACAATACAAGGTCGGCTCGTTATGTACCTACAGCTCGTGTCGTTTGGAACTGCGATCCAGTCGGTACCAATTTCGCAACGTATGCGTGTCTTTGTGACTGCGCACACCGAATCCTGAATAGCGACTCACTGGTTACCAAGGAAACGCATTGCTTTATCAAAATTACTCTATGGAACTAAGGTTGAAATTTCATACTCTCTGCATCATCACGAGATAAAATGAACACGAATAATGTTGCCTGAATTTGGTTTTAAATAGACTCTGTCTTCTTGGTATGTCCAAGAGATAAAAAATGAAGGTACAAGGGAATATGGGAATACAGTAGACTTTAAGTGATAGTCAAATGTTTTAAAACTGATTGTCTAGGTGACGTCTTTGAAGTTCCGTTCTCTTTGTATGTCCAAGAGATAAAAAATGAAGGTACAAGGGAATATGGGAATACAGTAGACTTTAAGTGATAGTCAAATGTTTCAAAACTGTTTGTCTAGGTGGCGTCTTTGAAATTCCGTTCTCTTTGTATGCCCAAGAGATAAAAAATGAAGGTACAAGGGAATATGGGAATACAGTAGACTTTAAGTGATAGTCAAATGTTTTAAAACGTGCTGTCTAGGTAACTACACCTATTTGCACGACCAGTAGAGAAATAAAAGGAATAACATATATAATACAAAATTCAAACATATACCAACAACACCCGCCTCTGTAGTATAGATCTAGCGTGTCTGCCTCACGTTCAAGAGGTCCCGAGTTCGAATCTCGGTCATGGTGAGTTACTCGGATAAGGTTTTCTCCACGGTTTTCCCTTATCCTGAAAGATGAATGTCGGGTAACTCTAAGCTCTATGGACCCTGGGCTCATTTGAGCTACATTTCACCCATTCCATTCATCGTCCGATATGACTTAACGTTGGAGGACGTAATTTACTCAAAAAAGGATACCAACAAATAGCTCGGAAATCCTAAACTGTATGAAAAATATTTTGACATAAATTGTGTTTTAACAATATGTACGTTTTGGCAAAGTAAGATTTATCTTATTCCTTACACTTTACTATTTATACAAAAATCATTCATGTGACTTCTGTGGACGTTCTCAGGAAATGTTAATACGAGGGCTATCCAGAAAGTAGATTACGTTTTGGAATAAAAAGTAAACAAAGTATAGGAAACAAATTTTATTATATACAGATGAAAGCCACACTCAAATACTACTTTTCGACATAGTCACCATTCAAATTAAGGCATTTATCGTAGCGATGTACGAGCTTGGAAATTCCTTCGTCGAAAAATTCGGCCGCCTGCGCCTTCAACCACTTCGTTACCTCTTCTTGCAGCTGTGCGTCGTCATCAAAACGCTGCATAGCCAGCCACTTCTTCATTGCTGGGAATAGGTGGAAGTCGCTCGGTGCCAGGTCGGGACTGTACGGCGGATGAGGAAACAACTCCCACTTAAAAGATTCAAGAACTTCACGAGTGACATTTGCCGTGTGGGGCCGGGCGTTGTCGTGAATCAACAAGATCTTAGAGCTCAACATTCCTCTGCGCTTGTTTTGAATGGCTCTTCTGAGCTTTTGGAGAGTTTGGCAATACCTTTGAGAGTTTATTGTAGTGCCTCTTTCCAGGAAGTCCACCAAAATCACACCTTTTCTGTCCCAAAAAACAGTCGCCATCATCTTCCTTGCCGACATTGTTTGCATGCATTTCTTGGGTGTTTGGGGAGAACTTGTGTGCCCCCACTGCATTGATTGCAATTTCGTTTCACAGTTCACGTGTTTCACCCATGTTTCGTCACCAGTAACGATGCAATCGAGTAAAGAGTCACCATCCTTATGGTAAACGTCCAAAAAGTTCAACGCTGCAGCCATTCGCTGATTTTTGTGGTCCTCTGTCAAGATTTTTGGAATCCATCTTGCACAAAACTTGTGGTAACCAAGCTTTTCGCTGATGATTTCGTGCAACAAACTTCGCGAAATTTGTGGAAAACTCAAAGAAAGTCCCGTTATTGTGAACCTTCGATTTTCACGGACTTTAGCATCGACTTTTTCGACAAGTTCGGCAGTCACTATGCTGGGTCTCCCACTTCGATCTTCGTCGTGAACATTGGTTCGGCCATTTTTAAATCTGATGACCCACTGACGCACTCCACCTTCAGTGATAATGTTGTCCCCATACACTTCACAAAGCTGCCGATAGATTTCTATCGGTTTACAGTTTTTTGCAGTCAGAAACCTTATTACTGCACGCACCTCGCAGCTCGCGGGATTTTCAATTAACGCAGACATTTCAAACCGTCACAGTATCTGAACGGAGCACAGCACGAACCTCTCACTAGCACGGCTAGATGCCGACTGAGCTGCGCAACGCTCTGACCCCAAGGTGGCCGCGCTAGCCCCGTCCCTAGCGGAAACAGACGAAAACGTAATCTACTTTCTGGATAGCCCTCGTACATATGTATATTTCATTTTTAATGAAATATGTTATACGTGTGGTACTGGAATTGAAATCATTAAAGTATTTTTAAGAAGATAAAAGTTTTCGAAAAATTGTTTCTATTAAAATAGTTTTTGATGGGGGAGTGGAGTTTTTTGAAACCTTTGTGTCATATCTGTGAAACATGGTGAAATTAAACATCATTTTATTATTTAACTCACTTTGAGTTGATTTTGTGGGCTTTTTCCTGAATATTTTTAGATTCAGAGCGCCTCTTGACCTGTGATATTCCTCGAGATGGCAGATACGTGCTACAGAAAGTAAGAACTTGTCTCATAAAGTAGACGTAGCCTCGTAACCTGCACTAGATATTTAATTTGCTAAGGTGACTAGAAGTGATGGTGTTGTTTTCCTTCTGAAGGAAAGCATTTTTTTGTTTTCGCGACAAATAAGGTCCAAGGAACTCGACTGGCATCGAACTCGTCGCCCTTGATCTATCAGGTTCGTAGCAGTCTATTCTACGCGAGCGTTCAGCCTGAAATGACAGAAATATATTAACGTTCTCCAGCGTTAGGTCATCTGATGTCGATGATATATAGACATTCATCTTTCAGGATGACGGAAAGACTTATCATCCTGACAGAGGTTTGGATCTCTTGAGGTTGCCATGGTAACGCAGTGGTAGAGCAGCCGCGCGCAGACAGAAACATTGTTGTTCAACTCCTGGCTATGATAGTCAATTGTTTATCTGTAATTGTACCTTTTAAAATGATTCTACCAGTTAACTTTTGGAAATGCGGTTAGATACCAAATATCTTCTTAGGGTGCGATAGAAGCATACATCACGAAAGATTTGGATAGGATAGCAAATAGAAGGCATTTTCCTTTTTCTTTTGTTCTCCTGGTCATGAAAAAAGAATAGAAAATCAAATTCAATAAGTAGAGATGAGATCTTAACTCTTTAATGCCCAAGCATAGAACAGACTTAGTAAAAACATATTTACAAATAATTTCAAGCTTATTTATTGACAGTAAATGTACTTTCAAATGAAAAATATATCTTTCAGCATTTAGGCACGTTTTACATCGCTGCATATGTGTAACAGTGGGCATTAGTGGATGCCAACTGAATCTTTACATGAAGCACACTTTCCTTTTAAAATGTTATACAAAGTGTAGAAAATGTATTCCAAACTAGACAGTTTATGTGCAGAATCTTCTAAAAGAAATTCTGTCCTGCAGTGCTACAGCACGCTATTTTCTGTTTTATAAATGACATTATATAAATTTTAAAAGACCATGTAAGTAACAATGCATTATTATAAGTATAAGAAATCGAATACGACTAATAATGAACTCTTGATGTATGGAAAACACCTGCGTAACTAATGGAAGACATCCGTGGCGTCAACGTGCTGAGAGCCAGCAAGCTCGGTAATCAGTTATTTTCGCACAAATGCGTGCTGCATCTGGGTGTTGCACGGTAATCATTCGCTGCACGGTAAAGCAGGGCCGCCAACACTCATAGTTATAGCTGTAGAACTTGAATGTGCATTGAATATCATTTAACAATCTATCATTGCTTTATATTTTAGTTCTAATTCCATTCTTCTTACGTAAACATATCCAATATCTAATGGTTATAAGATCGGAGGCCAGATTGTTTGTGATGCACCTATCATGTTGGCACGATACTGCATTCCCTTGACCATAACAAGTGAATGTGGTTCGCGTACTCGCATTGTATCCAAGTATTTATTTGTGTACCGTTATTTAGTGGCTGATAGCACTTTGTGTGAGTGTGAAACGTGTTAGAAATTCGCTTTATTCAGTGTACGAGTAATTTAATATTACGAAAACTTTAACCAATAAATAATGAGAAGGAAGGGTTAGTATAAAAATGTTAGGCCGATCTAAAAATTGAGCAAAATGCGAAAGAAACTAGCAATTCTGTTTATACCATGAAGAAACATCGGCGTATAGACTTTATTTTTCGAAACTAGGTCAGTTGCATGGATTATTATTTTTCGGCACAAGCCGCCACTGTTCTTTTGTCATTTTGACAGTCCAAAATAGGAACAACGATAGTTGCCGCTCTTCTTTTCTGTTTGGACATGTCATCAGAGGTCAGCCTCTTTTGGATTTGCCAGGTACAGCAAGAATCAGCCTGGCTGCAAGGTCGCATGCTTCATTCCCAGTAGCAACGTACACTTGGTAATTGACAAAGCCCCATTCTGAGATACATGCCTAAAACTTTCTCATTTTCTGATCTATTGGTACTTATACTATGTGCAGTCTTTTGGGTGTTATATAAATTTGTCTCTTCCACTAGCATATCCCGCATTTCATTAGTAACCAAACTTTTGAAATATTGCAAAGGAGAAGATAGCTGAGTTAGTGTTTCCTTCGGAATTCCGATAAATGGTTGTATGTTGGGAGTAAATGTACCTTTCTTCCACACCAGGCGTATTAAACTATCAACTGGTGATCCTAAAGAATTATCTAAATCAACATCTGCAAGCACATGATCAGAAGAGCCTATTTGGTCTACAGAATCACCATGAAGATTTTTTGACACTTATTTCTTGTCTTCTAATTCTGAGAATTCAGACAAATCTCTATCTAAACTACAGCAAATGTCACAGATAACTAAAACAATGATAGAAACCACAAATTAACCTCTACATTTGAGTTTTGTGGGATGGGTATACCTAATCTTAAATGCCCAATGTTACACATTTGTAACGCGTAAAAAAGTAATGTTATCAAAAGCAAATTAGCCAGGTTTAAAGCATATAAAGAGGTGTAAACCATTTGACAACTTTTTTTGTCTTATTGGAATACACAAAAGTAGTTTTAATCCTTAAAACGAAAATAATTTACAAACCTTGTGCGCCATTGTTCCTGAAAACAGGAACAGTTGAAAACAGCTGAATTCAACTTTACACAGTCAGCACCAGGGGCAAATAATTACTGCAGAATCCACCAGAATGCATTCCTAGGCTTGATACAGATATACCACAACAAGCATTGGAGAAATAGCATATTTTGTGTAGAAATAATGAGGAAAACGCCCAATGTTACACATATTAAACCAGGGGCATTAAAGGGTAAAATATTTGACTACGAAACAAAATAACGGGTACAGAGATAACATCTAGAAGGTTAGATTTCCATCACACACCGAGCCATGAACATATCTGTCACCATATAACCATGCAATTAAAGCGACATAACAGAAATAGAAAGAAAACATTCGCCAGAGTTAAAAAACATTGTATAAATAGAGAAATATGTAAGAAATTGACAGGATGTAGTGAAACTACAGTTAAAAGTGAAAGTGTTTGAAGCAGAAGAAGCATTTGTGTCTATTATTTTTTCTAAGAAAGACTTGCATAAAAGTAACCTCAAAACGAACAAATGATTGCTAGGAAACGAAGCTCCACGTAGTAATTTCTGAAATAAATAAACCTATTAGGTGTAGAGGTCAAGAAAGTACCTCTATGACGGCCTTCAAATCGCTAATAGCTGCTAAACAAAGTATTCGTAAGTACTATTATAGCTTCCTTTACATAAAATCTTAATACGCAACAAATGTTTTTATAGAGTTAGCCGCTTCCAAGGTATTCCTTGTTGTTGCTTTGAATATTGTAATATATACAGTTTTCTCAAATGGGAAATCATTTCCCTACAGGTCGTACAAATAGAACGAAATTTCAAAACAAATTGCTCCTAAAATATTTTACTATCGCCTACAGTCTACTAAAATTAAATAAATTAATAAAAATAAACATTTTTTTTATGAAATGGACCTGCAAAAGAATCAGTAATTAACACGTGTCAACTGACAACAGAAAAACTATTTGCATTAAATTCGTGTCCATTTACGGAAGTTCAACACGAAAAAACAAACGACGAATGTAAACAACGAATTCTAATAAAACGTTGTGGTGATTGAGTAGGTAAGTGAAGTCATGCAGCAGTTCCTAATTGCCCGCTGATAATCATGTATTGGTTAATAATTATAATCGCTGGACCTTCCGTTTTGATCGAAACAAATTAACATAGTTGAAAAAGGGAAAACTGCACCACCACGACCAGATACGTACGAGTCCAGAGAAAGTTAACGTTGGTTAAAAAACAACTTTTTTTTATCAAGAAGTGAAAACGCGTAATCATTATAGCTTTAAACTTATTTTTGTGCAAATAAAACGACAATTATTGCGTTGATTTCTCTCTCAGATCTGGACATCGATATTAAGTAAGGAAACATAACCTCATTTGAGTTACCAGATGGTTGACAACGCCTGCCAACATTATAACTAAACATGTAACTAGAAAAAAAAAGACAAACTATTTACAAAACACTCTTTTTTTTTCAGTTTTCTGCTAAGTTATAAAGGATCATCGACTTTGTATCTTTTAGTTTCTGGTGATACTAAGGCAATTCATGCAAAATACATATGGTTCATGCCTTTTTAAATAAAATTAAGCCATTTTGTCAATTTTTCTGCTATTCTAGAAATTTTGTCACGAGAAAGACTTTTTATAGCTAATAGGCCATTTTAAAGAACAAATCCAACGTTTTCGTCATTTTTCCCCAGTGTGGTTACATTAGTAGAATCAAGGTTTTTTTTTTTTTTTTTTTTTTTAGTTAATTGATGGAAAATAATCATTTCTTCACGCTAGCCGTATAAAGGCTAAGGTTTTGGATAGAGTCAACATGAAAAATTCAATGCCATGGCCGTGATTTGAACCACGAATCTCCTGGTTTTCGTCCAGTCGCTCTAACCCATTGAGCTACCATGTAGACTCTATTTATCAAAAACCTTAGCGTATGTGCGGCTAGTGTGAAGAAATTATTAATTTCCATCAATTAACTAAAATAATAAGAGTTAAATGATGAAGCCTAGGACTCAAGTACTTACAATAGTAAGTCGCCACAAACGGTGTATCTCGGATGCGAGAGCCCCTAGTGGTCTACCGGGGAAATATACGAGGCAAATGGAGAATTTAATGTCAGGACGGCAAGTTGGCCATGGTAGCTCAATGGGTTAGAGTGACTGGACGGAAACCAGGAGGCCCGTGGTTCAAATCCCGGTCGTGTCATCGGTTTTTTTATGTTGACTCTATCTATCAAGAATCAAGCTTCATAACCTCAAAATCTAACAACTGGAATGTGACTCGTCTATTCACATTTTATTGAAGCTTTGGATTCGTCAAGCATGAATAGAAATGTGTAAGAATTTCAACAAATCAAAGTAATTTTAATTCATTTTTTATTTTAGGTCACTTTTAACAAATGTTAGCGTCATAAAGTCATAGTTTTAAGGTAATTTCTTAATATTAATTAGATCATTGAAATTGAGTCACCAGCTCAGCATCTAGACTAGATATTCAACCGGATGTAAAGTCTCTGGTGACTCAACGATATTAAGCTGGGAATTACCCAATGCTTGTTTCATTACGAGCGGAATCCCAGCAAAAAAACAAATGCAACTGCTCAAATGAATCACGTATTCAAATAGGAAACAGATGCCTAACGTAACGGTGTGATTCAATTATCAATGAACTGCTTGAGTTTTGGAAAAAGGGTAATACCGCCACGACAAATGGAGGTAGAAGAACGCTCGTTCGAGTCCCCGATATGACAACATTCACTTATGTGATATATTTAAGGTTATTATAATTTAGACCTGATAGTTATCTTCAAACTTGTTGAGATAAATAATTATGTCAAAATTATATTATTAATAATAAGGAATACTTAGGAAACGGCTGGCGACACAACAAAGAATTAGGGGAAAATTGTCTGTTTTAAAAATGCATGCGTTTTTTGTGATTCAGTTTGTCTAATAGTAACCAGAGGGTGTTATCGTAAAGACACTTTAAGGTGGGGAATTTCCTTGAACTTAAATATGAAGTTTAATATTTAATATGGGAATACCGTAGACTTTAAGTGATAGTCACATGTTTTAAAACTGGTTGTCTAGGTGACGTCTTTGAAATTCCGTTCTCTTTGTATGTCCAAGAGATAAAAAATGAATAGCGACTTCTTATTTGAGACAATTCAGACAAATAACAAGGAATATCTCGGAAATGGTTCATTCTGGAAACAAATTTATTTGACGAAGTACGTGAAACATGAAAAATATGCGTAATTATGCAAATTAAACATAGCCAACCTCCGTGGAGTGCGATAGCGTGTCTCTCACATTCAAGAGGTCCTGAGTTCGAATCTTGGTTAAGGTGAGTTACCTGGATAAAGTTTTCCTTTAACCTCGAAGATAAATATCAGATTTGAGGTTAAGAGACCCCGCGCTCACTTGAGTATCATTTCACACATTTCCTTCGACTTATCCTAAGCGGTTAAAACTGTTAAATTCGCAAAATAGTTAAACTCCTAAATAATAAAAGGATGTTAATATGATACAAAACGGGGAATATTGAAACTTTTTTATTTAAAATAGAAGTTTAATATATTTTAGTTAATATTTATTATAAAGTAGTACATTTTAGTGGTGTGTACAATTTCTATACATATTTTCTGGAGGTGCAGAAACTTTCTATTTTGTAAACTATGCTGATATTGAAAATGTGTCTTAAATGGTTTAGAATAACTACATCTTGCTATTAAGTCGTCAGTTGTGCTGTAAGAAACCACAGATGTCACACTGCGTACTTTTCAACTGACAATTGACAACTGCGATACGTTTTTCTTGTGTCAGCAACTCGGGAAACTGATTATAGATAAGAGATACACGTGCAGTTGTCGGCCGGTTCTTGCGTCAGACCAAGCGTCATGCTATGTTGATTCATGTTAATATAAAACAGTAGCAAAACCTGGCTAATGTTGGCAAAACTGTAACCAGAACATTCCCTGTTACTCCTACGTCTTTCATTGTAAAAAAATGCCCAAGTTATTTATACTAAATATACCATAACAGTAGTAATAATGATAAAGGTAATACACAGCTAGGAAACGTATGCATGATCGTGCGTTTTTTGTCTTTCCGAAGAAAAAATTTAGTTCCAATGTCTGAAACCCACGTATACCCACATAAATTTAGTGGCTGTAATTACACTAGGACAATGGAAGCCTTAATTTACTGATTTTAATAATTAATTGGTAATAACACATTAAACTAACTTCCAACAGCATAACTTACGTTATTTCAAACAATATTGAGAATGAACATTCCGTACCTCATTCAGGAATCAATGACGCCCACCCAATTTCGCATATCCCTTCTCAAAATACTAAATCTCTATTATCGTCCATACTAATGCACTTTTTTAACTCTTCAGCTTTATATAAGGGTCATTAACGACCATGAATGCCAATGTCTTACTCTTTGGCAAATTAGTATAGCTTTCTTTTATTTATTTTTCCTCTTTACATAAATTTGACATTTTCATTATATATTCCATGTTACGTATTTGCTATTATTTAGTTTTATTATTCTTATGCACGCAAACTTATTTTCTTTTGTCACAGATGTCACTTTTTCACTTGATTCCATTAGCTTTGTTTACTTTTCCTTACATCTATCAGGATTTCACTTCACTTCTAAGTTAACATCTTATTTTTATTTTGTGAGTCTCTGTTACTGAAATTTTATTACTATCTAATATTGGATATTAGCAACTGACAGCGCCGTTGAGAAACAAAATAAATTTAAATAAGACTTGAATCAAAGCCTCCTAAATTATGGTATCTAGTGCATTAGTTGAATAGCTAGCATTGGTTATCGCAAATTCCAGCTGATACTGGGTAAGCTCCTTAGATATTCCTTTTTTTATTAATAATTTAACCAAAATATAAAGCATAAAAAGAGCGCACTTCGTCTCTAGCATTTCCACGTTTATATATCGATATATGACCAGTGTACAACTGAGAGGCAATTTCAGTTGATGTTCCTAATATACAAATAAGTAATCGCTTTATATTTTGCTATAATGAGAAGCTGCGTAGTCCCAAATTCAAGGAACAATAGTGTAGGTTAAAAAATCCTCCCTTTAAATATATTACGAGGGCTGTTCAATAAAGAATGATCACTTTTTTTTTTAATACGTACCTTTACTCATCCTCGTAATGTTGATGGTCGTTCTCAAAATAGTTTCCCCTGAATGTGATATACCTGTCCCAGCGTTTCTGCCAGTATTCAAAGACATGCTTCAAACCATTTTTGAGAGATCCTTCAAAATCGCCTCCGCAGCCTTCACCACTGCTTCTGATGATGCATAATGCCTCCCACGAAGGCATTTCTTCAAGTTAGGGAATAAGAAAAGGTTACATGGGCCTAATCCGGATTATAGGGAGGGTGGGGGATGCACCCCACGTTGATTTTTGCAACATATTCAGCAACAACATTGACAATATGCGGCCACGCATTATCGCGGTGCAACATCCAGCCTGCTTCAGGGAAATGTGGCCTTGTGCGCCTGATATGGACTTGCAATGTTTTCAGGACATCCCTGTAGTATTGTCCAGTTACTGATGTGTGTGCAGGTACAACATGTTGATAAACCATTCCATGAATATCAAAGGATTAGATGACCATAACTTTTCAAGCAGAAGCAACCACTTTTGCTTTTTGGGGGGTTGGTGATGAAGGGGATTTCCACACTAAGCTTCGCTGTTTGCTCTCAGGATCAAAATGATGTAGCCAAGTTTCATCAGCAGTGATTACGTTTGAAATAAACTCCGGATCTTCCTCTAACATCAACTTTAACTGCATGCAGACCTCCATGCGAATGTCCTTTTGTTCTGGAATCAACAGTCCTGGAACCCATCGCGCACAAACACGTCTCATGTGTAATGTTTCTGTCACCAACGTGTGGGTGGCACACAATGAAATGTTCAGTATTTCAGAAAGTGATCTCAAGGTAATTCGTCGATCCTCTCTCACAATGGCAGCAGTAGTGTTGATGTTTTCTTCCGTAACAGCAGTAACTGGAGCACCGGGTCCATCTTCCTTTGAAATTGATTGTATCCCCTCTTTAAAAATTTTAAACCACCTTCGAGCTGTGCTGTAGGGAAGAACAGACTCTTCGTAGGTCTCTTGTAACATTGTATAGGCCTCAACTGAAGATTTGTTGAGACGAAAGCAGCACTTCAAAGTCGAATATTGTTCCTCGCGTGTTACCTCCATTGCAGCGGTAGGCGATACTGAACATGTCTAAACTTGCCTGGTTCTCACACGCGGGAACCAGGAGTACCAACAATGAAACTACTATAGTGTGTTTGTTTCATATTAAGCTAACAGAATATAATTAGATTGAATTTTTGTGCGAAAAAATGATGATCGTTCTTTATTGAACAGCCCTCGTATATTTCGCGGAAAATATAACGACCTTAATGTTGCATATTTATGCATCGTTTCATGAGTGTCGTTAATTTTTGTCTATACTTTTCCGTGGCTAAAAGTAGACCCTATTTTTATGCACACTAATTAGAAAAGTATACGTTTAAATCCTTTATTTAGCATTTATTATATTGACTACAGCTTCTGCTACATTTTCTGTTTCCAAATCATACATGCTGATATTTATCAGTTCCTTTTTAATAATTTTCTATTCAACCACTGCGTGACAACTGCCTAACGATGAGCAAAACAATCACTGCCGCCTGCTTTATATTACTCAGAAGTCATCAATCTATCTCTTTGTATAAGAATCTAATACTCTCTGGTCTTTTACGTTCGCGTGTGACTGTCTAAAATACACACATAAAACACAGGGACTTTAAAATGTTCTGGGCCATTTTCCTAAAACGCTATACTATCTTTTGGCCAGTTTTTAAATAGCTGTTATCTAACTTGTTTGCAAACCTAGGCGATAATTTAGTTTTCAGCAACAAAAGCGAATCGTTATATTATGCATGTAGAACACAAAGCACCCTAAAACGGAAGTGACGCATCAGTTGTAATTGTCGCGATATTTCTTGCAGAGTACCAAGTCAAATGCTTCTTTTATTTCAGTTAATGAAGCGTAAAAAGCTGTCTCACCTTAGATATTTCAACTATCATCTGATTAGTTCATTTCTACGTAAGAATTGTTTCAAGTAAACCACGAGAAATGCATGGCGTCCTTTAAAATGGCTAGGTTTTCTTAACCTAAATGAAACAAGACATATCTCTTAATAGGAATCCAGTGATTGTGTTTATGTATGCACAGCATAACTTGAAACCAAAATGTCAGATAAGTACCAACCACATTTGGTGCTTAAATGGAGCATTTCCACAATTTTTATTATAATGCTAACTACTTAAGACATGAAACAAAATTTATATCTTTAATATCCTACAAATCAACTATAAATGAAGTAATTTTGAATAATTTTACATAATTCTGGCGATTTTATGAACAGAAAATGGGATTTTAAGGTCGACACATCAAAATGTTTTTGAACATGCCAGTATTGCTATTTTTTCCTGTATACATATTATATTTATGACAAAATTACGCCCTGTGAAAGATATTGTGCCCCTTTTTAAAGAAATGCGCCCCCCTGTTCCAGAATAAATTTCCTCGAAACGGCCACTTGTTCCGTATTTAGCTATAAAGAATAATATTCAAATCGCAAAATTATTTTGTACAATAAAAGTGGACAATAATTTATAAGCAACCTAATTAGACACCAATTCTCACTCCATCCTCGTATATAAACATTGATTTGGCTCAAATACCCAGTATAGGCAACGATACTTATCATCTATGTTGGCTGCAATGACATAAATCGACTATCGATTGCTGACTGATAATAAACGACTCGCGTTTGTCTGAATAAAATGGATAATATTCAGGATTTAGGTGCCGTAAAAGATTTCGTTTTATTTCAACGTGCTAAAAGAAAGTATTATTATCGCAGTAAATGTTTCAAACAGTGATATGTTATTACAAGAACAGTGTCAGTGTTAGTTCTGCACCTCGGACATATTGTGAAATGTAAGTACATAGTTATCTGTTTACAAATATCGACCAAGTGATTGTAACCTATATGTCTGGCCATCTATATTGTACAAATCTGCGAACCTTAAACGAAATGTTAAATGTAATGATAAGACTGATACAATTGTTAACATATCTCACGTAAAGACACGACATACATACGCCTACTCCTACGTACGTAGCGTGTGGGATGCCTGTACGCGGAGGTCATGAACATCTGTAGTAGGTAAACCTGCTCTTGTAGAAAGTTTTATGTAACAAGCCAATACTACTCACAGTATAAGAAAATTTATTGCATTCTCTACTCGCTTTTCTACTATTTCTAGCTTAATATTCGATCCAATTGTGTTAATAACAAGGAATAGTTACCGGTAACAAAAACGTCAGTCAACAACTTGTATTCTCTAAAAGGATATACAATTGTACTAAGCTTTACAAATTATACAAGCTATACGGTTCACTTGTCATTGAATCTCTTAAATATATGAGATTTTAATAAAAATCGTTGCAGTTTTTTTTTTTATAAAATCAAAAGTAATTAAATATTTCAAAAAGGTGCTTCTAACAAACGTTACACGTTCAAAAATACACTTAAAGAGATCAGAAACACATCCTGTGGAATGAAAGCCTTGAAATGGACTACGCCAGAAGGGAGAACTGAACTCATGACCCTGTGATCCGTGGCCAGTCACGCAAAAGGAAAACAAACTCTTAAGATGGAACAAATGATAGCATAACCTCATGTGTTTGCCTGTAGGTTACTCTATTCTTAGTAAATATTGTCTAAATGACGTAATCCTCTATCTACTTTAGATAAACATTTTATTATAGGTACAAGGGAATATAGTAGACCTTAAGTAACATTCAAATGTTTTAAAACTGGTTGTTTATGTGAACTTTGGAATTCCGTTCTCTTTGTATGTCCAAGAGACAAAACATGAATAACGATTTACTCTCTGAGAAAATGAAAACTCAAACAAATAACAAAGAATATCTCGGAAACGGTTCATTCTGCACAAAAATATATTTGACATAAATTGCATGTTTTAATAAGATATACACTTATTGTGTAGTAATATTTTGGAAATTAATCATTCTTCCACACTAGACGTGTGTAGAAGATGATTTGGTAATTCATAGTAGTATTTTGTCTATCTCTCACATTTTATCAGTTATACAAAAGTAATTCAGAATGAAGAGCCCTTCTGAGGATATTCCTAGAAAATTCAATATATAAGTTTCATTTTTCAAGAAAATGCCTTAAATTTTAATAAAAATGTTTCAAGTCATGTTTGAGAAAGTCTAACGTTATGGAACCTGTTTCATGTAAAGTGGAGTTAGGTCCATAGAGTTTAGAGTTACCAGACATTCATCTGTCAGGATAAGGAAAACCCCTAAGGCGAAAAACACCTTATCACTCTGTTCGAGATTAGAGCTCGGGATCTCTTGAAGGAAAAAAAAGTTTTTGTTTATTGCAAATGAGAAAACTGACAATCAGCCTCGCAGTTTTAAAACAATTGCAACAATCTCATCTTTAAGGGTGTTTCAGTAGTCTATTGTGATAGGTTTAGAACTGTCTATTAGTACTGGATGAAGTGAATAGCACTATAGAACGTCCCACGATGTGAATGCAGCATTTAGTTAAGGAGATGGCTGTCGTCCAAGAGTCATTTGCATTAATTATGCAACTGCTGTAATATTGTACGCAATGATTTGAATATTCATAGTCCCGTGTGAAAAAGTCGAGATGCAATGTTGCGTTAGTACGCCATGTAAAAAAATGTAATGTAAAAAAGTCTGGTATTTATCAATTTAAAATTTAGATTGTGATCAGGTTTATATTGGAAAGAGGTAACGTAGTTTGGAAAACAGAACAAAAGAACATTTTCGTAACATTAAGTATAAACAAACTGATCAATAGGCCGTAGCCGATCATTTTTGGTCGTTTAACCATTAAATAAATCCAGAAGTTAAATTATTAAATAATTAAACGGTCCGATAGATTTAATGGTTTGGGGAAAATATTTATTTTAAAAAACAAACACCGCGTAATGAATTTTGAAATACCAGAAGTCGATTCTGTTTTTAAATTTGTTTTATTTTCATATTTTGGTAGTACTGGCAAAAACTTAGTGATCTCTAGCAATAGTAACATTGACAAGGAAGTTGTTTGATGGCTGAAGATGTAAACAAGAGTTTACGAAATCGATCTGATCAATTAATAAGAAAAAATTTACATCTTTTCTTAGGATAAGTGAAGTTGTTGTTACAAATAGTTTTGTTTGTAAGTTTTCTGTTAAGTATGGAAGTTTCAGTTTTTCTTTCATTTCTTTGAGTTTGGTAAGAAAACTCTGTTGAGCTGTTAAGTGTACTTGTGAATTTTTCCTAGTCACTATAAGATAGTCTAATTTGTCATACTGTAGGATGGCTGCTTTTCCTATGTCGAAATCAAGTCTTGGGTTATTTGTTAAAATTTGTAGAGAATGTAACAAGTATTGGGGGTGTGTCACTGGCGTGTGTTAATTTTGAAGTCAGCTGATAACGAGAGCACACTTACGCAACGTCACATGCAAGTTGGACACTATGTACCGTTTATCTGTGGAGACCAACATGAAGAAAGTTACAGATACCGGTTCTCTCAGCTGTCCTGCTGCAATCACGAGGAAAAAAAAAAAAAAAGAGTACTGGTTTTTATTTATAGGTTCAGAGTTATGTCTATTGCTTAATCTCACTGGAACTGGCAGCCACGGTGCTACATTTAACACTACACTGTTTACTTGTTTAAGAGAGAATAAATGTCAATACTAGCAATTTTACTTATCTGTACTACTTACTTAGAAGCTACTGCATTCCACCGGTGGCTTCTAAAAGCAACTCATTTTTTAGGGGAAAAAAAGAACCACGTATGTTTAAGTTGGTATGTGTGTTTCTGAACAAATCAGAGCGCCTCTATGCAGCAGAAACATTAATTTTGAAATCAGAAGCACATATAAAAAATATAGGAAAAGAAGAACTAAATTCTTTTTAAAAAAAATAGGTCCACAAGTCGTAGGTGAAGAATACAAACTTACAAATAAAAAGGAAATAAAAAAATTACAGACATTCATATTGTCGCGACTGGTGGCCGACGCACACATAGGGACAGATAGTGCAACGCGGAGATAAAAGAGCTTGCCGAAACAGATAAAGAGATAAATGACTGGAAAGTTCGTCTTTCGTCTGCCGCTTTCTTGTTTGTTACAAATAATTCCACTGATTTTTGTAACGATGTGAGAGGTATATAAAAGAAGTCGTGGTTACTTGAGTGGACACTTGTAATGAGAGAGTCGAACTGGAAGTTAAGAAACGTCCGCATACAGCTGTGTTTTGAAAGTGAAATCTTTTGTTTGTGGTCGACGACCTTGTATTTGTGTATGTTACGTCATTCTGCTACTGTAAGGGTTGACCAAAGTGTGTTTCTACGGAAATAAAAAACATTTTGGAATTTCTGCAACTTGGACTTTTAATTCTACGAACCCACAAAGTCACAATAGTGATATTAGGAAACGAAGGTTAACATTTTACGGACATATTAAACGACTAGCTTCATATAGTCTCACAAAAAATGGAATTTTACGAAAATAGAAGTAAAGCACAAGTAGACACTATGAAATGAATTGGTGAAGTAAAAAATTATTTGAAATTGGCAGGAATTCCTCAAGACGATATCTTAGACAGGGACGTCTTTAGAATGGAGGTGCAAAATGACCAAGAGGAGTGGAACAACGAGAGAAAGAAAGCCCACAGCTAAAGAAAGTGACAACTTTAGACTTAGACTAACAGAACAGCTGAGAAGCGTCTCTAAGTACTTTGTGTAGTCCTGCATGGGCTCATTCCCCCAAAAACACAATTAATAATAATAATAATAATAATAATAATAATAATAATAATAATAATAATAATAATAATAATAATAATAATAATAATAATAATAATAATAATAATAATAATAATAATAATAATAATAATAATAATAATAATAATAATAATAATAATAATAATAATAATAATAATAATAATAATAATAATAATAATAATAATAATAATAATAATAATAATAATAATAATAATAATAATAATAATAATAATAATAATAATAATAATAATAATAATAATAATAATAATAATAATAATAATAATAATAATAATAATAATAATAATAATAATAATAATAATAATAATAATAATAATAATAATAATAATAATAATAATAATAATAATAATAATAATAATAATAATAATAATAATAATAATAATAATAATAATAATAAATCCACAGCGTAACAGTCCGTAAGCAAATCTGCGCCTATCAATCCCACTGCCGGCCTCACTCCCACATACGCAAGGCAACCGGTATGGGGAGGTGATGTGGTCAGCATCTCAGAAAGTGGCATTCCTGACCGAGATTCACTACCTATCGAGCTCCACAAATTTTTCACGATGCTCAGTGGGTACCAGTCCTACACCCAGGACTTAAGACAGGCAACCTTCCCCCAAGGGTAGTAAAAACATGGCTAGGGAAGAGCGTTGCCTCCGAAGGTATTTCCAGTAGGGCAACACCTTTTCTCTAATCAGGTGTCCCTCATTACAGAGTGGAAGTGAATACGCGCGTCAACCCCGCAAGGAAGACCACCGATAACCTCGATCGCACCGCTGGTTATCTAGAACACCACGCTGCTAGATCTGCAGGCTAGTACTTGGGACATTTTAGGCAACCTTCTGCCCATCTGGGCGGCCTAGACCTGGCTAGACCTACCTACTTCCCGTGGGTGTCGAGAACCACTACCACGTCGAGTCCAACCCAACCGAACAACTCCCTTAGGAGGGGCTCTAATGCTCGGCCGTAGATACTTGCAGTAACGTCAGAAGTAGCACGAGTGCGCTCCAACCACAACAGCTGAAGTGGTCGGAGCCTCTCCCTTAAGGGGCACCCAAAGGTAGAATATCTCTAAACCTTAAGTACCGAATTTGGTGTTTTTGTCTAGTATCTTTGAAGAATACGACACAAAGATACTTTAGAGAATCCTCCAACCCAAATTACGTTCACGTGCAAAGTGGTTCGTTAAATAGAGCTTTCTTAAAAATAACTGTAATATTTTCATTAAAATTCCATTATACATAAGAAATTTTCATGATAAGCTAAGTGTATATTTTGAATTTTCTAGGAATCTCCTCAGAAGTCGTCTACATTCTCAATAACTTTTGTATAATTGGCAAACTGTAAGATATAGACAAAATATTGCTATATAAAAACGAGTACCTGGTTGAAACACACAATTTCTGTAAATCTTTAACCATTTCCGAGATAATCCTTGTTATTGCTCTGATATAGTATGTAGAGGAGTGAGTAGAGAAAGTCGTCTGGGTGACAGCATGCCAGGCATGCGCGCTTAATACTCGTATTAAGTCTGAAAATAATGGATTTAGAGCACGAAATTATGTGGATAGCGACAAAAAATACGCCACGGTTCTTGAACTCGAGCACAAGAAGTTTGTTCCAGTTATAACAAGAGTTATACAACTATCGATGGAAAGTGGAATGGATAATCCCTTTCTCTCTCTCTCTCTCGTGGTGTTGTCGATAGAGAAGGATTCCTCGAAGTGTCAGTACCGTGTGAAAAGTCGGGTACTGTCTAAGCACTACAGGTTTATTACAGGGCTGTTTAAGTTGACAGTCTGCATTCCAACCTCATAATCAACGCTTAGGTTTGTAACAGCTTCACACTTTCAATTAAGTCTAACTTTTATTTTAATATCAACACATGCTTTGTTTTCTTCGTTAACCTTACACGCTAAATAACATCCAATTTAGACGAAATAGCCTGGCTGGTAACTATGGAAACGGCAGTACTGTTTTGTACATTTATTTAGCATGACCTGCTAACGAACTTTACTACAACATAAATACCAAACAAACATGAGGATTATTAGGTTTACTTGCCTTGCAAGTACTTACTTATTTTGCTCACTTGAACATAAGTATTTATTTATAAAAGCAAACACTTATGTTTTCACTTCGCCGAACGGCTGTAAAGGCTGCAGTTAGCATCTACTAGAGCAATATCTTTGGAACGACATTACTCGATATTTATTCCGATTTCAGCCATTGTAGCAGTTATTTGAGATATTTCATGTTTTATTAAGAATGGTCAAAGAATAGTTAATAGTCAATTTTGTAATAAAATAAAGAAGTAATATAATGTAGGTAATGGTGTAACCATGACAACGTAATATGATAAGAAGTTGTTAAATGTTTTAAATGTTCTTCTGCTTATGAAAGTCATAGTGGTAAGACGTGTATTTGACTCTCCGAGTATGTGCATCAAAGATGTAGAAGTAACGTGTGCGCAAGAAAAGAAATACGACGTGCGTCCAGAAAGTAAGTTCTGTTTGGTAATAACATTAAATTGTGTACAGATACAGAAAAAAATTATTTATTGCACAAAATTCTACAACTCTTAAACTACTTTTCCACATAACTGCGGAAATTTTGCAGGCATTTGTCATAGCGGGGCACAAGTTTTTGTATACCTTCTTCATAGAAGTTTGCCGCCTGTGTCTTCAACCAGTTGGAAACATTTTCTTTCAGTTCTTCGTCATTGTTGAAGTGTCGATCGCCAAGGAAAGATTTGAGATGCAAAAACAGATTAATGTCGCTAGGAGCGAGGTCAGGGCTGTACGGGGGGTGGTCAAACACGTCCCAGCCAAATCCCTATAGGACGTTTTTCGTCGCATTTGCAGTGTGTGGTCGTGCATTGTCGTGAAGAAACACAACACCTTTTGAAATTCGATAAATTTAAATTGGTGTCACTTTCCTAGCATTCAGAAAACGAATCACAGATCTGATTTCACAAGCGGCGGGATTATCAATCAACACCGACATTGTAAACAATCACAACAAAGCGTACGTGACTGACAACGATCTCACAATGCCGCGCGTTTCTTCTCCTTGATACAGAGCGTCTACCGCGCATGTGCGGAACTGCGATAGCAGCGCTGCAGCGGAGATAAATTGAAATAGAACTTACTTTCTGGACGCCCCTTGTATTCCATCGTGGCTTCTACCACTGTTGTAGAAAAGACTACATTAATAATATTTGGAATTGTATCAAAGAATTTAAAAATGTTTATGAGGAATTAAATTTCCATCTTCGAACAAGAAAAGTATAATTCATTATTCAAAAAAATAGTAACACTATCTTTATCATCTCCGTTACCACGACCCTAGGAAAGAAAAAGAACTCATCGCTCAAGAATTGCAGATGCGCCTAATTATCCAGAGTTGCAAGAGAAACTTCTAGATCTCTTCAAGATCGTCACCAATGGTGAGAAATTAGTCTGTATCCACCTTCAAATAATCCTGCTTCAAGATGGTGCCACAACGTGGTGTGCCATCATAGCATCTTCAAACATCGCATCAAGAAAATGTCACTTCAAGATGGCTTCCCAACCTGGGGCTTCAAGATAATCCACTCGATCATCTCATCACAATCCTTCTAAAATATAGCTTCACCATTGACAGTCGATACTCCCTTTATGAAATAACCGTTCCTATTAGTAAATACATGAATGTAACCACTTTTCTTTCTGTTCATCATTTGCAAATATCGCCATGGCAACATGTTCTAAAAGCGACGCCCATTGTTGTTTCAATAGAGGATCTATAAACTAGACTTGGTATGTTATTATAGTAGGTTAATTGTTGTGTTGTGTGCCTCTGTTGTTACTAGTACTGTCACACTTCACTGTTAAAATATTTTTACCTCACATCTTTGATCCACGCCGGTGTAGGTAAATGTAATGGCCGCCAGTTAACGCTGTATGTTTAGACACAAGAATAGGTCATTTACTTAGTCAACAATTATAACCCAGGGGACACGAGCGAGGCAACAATCTAAGGACTCAATTGTCTTCATTTTTTATTTATGTCCTCCAACGTAAAGTCACCTAGTACGACAACATTCTAATGAGTCCAGGGTTCATATAGCTTTGAGTACCACACATTCATCTTTCAGGATAACGGAACATTCCAGATAAAGAATCCTGATCACCCTGATGGAGGTTCAAACTCAGGACCTCTTAAGACGCTATCACCACGCTACAGAGGCGGTCTTTATCTAGCATACTAATTTTCAATAATACAAAAATTAAAAATGTTTAACTATCTTAAGATTTATCTTGAAGTATTCCACATACGGTATCTTTTCCCATCCCTATTACCACGAGTATACTTTAGGAGCTAGTACTGTTACCAACTCTACAAACAAAAGTTACCAAATGTAACCAGATGAGTCAAGTCCCACTTCTCCAAAGGTATTCGCATTATGTAAGACAAGTTATGCAAAAAGGTGAGAGAGGGTGTCGACAGCTTCCGTGAATGTGTGGGTCCCTTCTTCCAGAGGGCGTTGTTGGGTCACCCGCCCCGGGTAATTTACCTGTGCTGCAACATAATTTCTGTATAACCCAACACCGTTTAAATCATCAGCCGAACACGTTATTCCACCTCATTACGTTGTTCGAGAGAAAACTGCATTTCCTGACAAGTAGAAATATGAATAGCGTGTCTGGCGCTTTCTTAAAGCAAAACCGCAGTTAACGAATGCCGATACCTGACTGCAAACACACGTTTTGAGGTTCCCTGGATGCCGCTGAGCTGGAGTACCAATTTCTAATATCAGCATCTGTAAGTATCGTACACCAACATTTTCAACAAAATTCAAACCCACATTACACTTTACGTAGAAATCGTTCACAAATTTCTAATTTTTTCATGAATAGGCCTAACAATTTTGATTAAAATGCCGTATGTTTAATATATTTCCATGAAAAACTAAATTTTAATTATAAATTTCCGCAGAAATATCCGCAGAATATCGATTCTATTCCGAGTGACACTTGTATAACTGGTAAACAGTAAGAGATAAACAAAATGTAACTACATAAAATACAGAATGTATGTCACGTATGTAATTCTTTGTGCTGTTAACCATTTCGGAGATGATGTTAATTGCTTGAATTACCAATACTTATACCTTTCTGAACGAAGAAGTCGTTATTCATTTTTTCTCTTGGACATGCAAAGAGAACGTAATTTCAAAGACATCACCTAGAACAAAATTTCAAAAACATTTGACTATCACTTAAAGTCTACTGTATTCCCTTGTAACTACAATAAGATAAATTTTATCTTGAAGTAGATAGAGGAATGGGTGTTTGCACAAGAGTAGAGAAAGTCATGTGGCTGCAACACATCTGCTTTTGTATCATATACCTATAAACTAAAATATAGTTTATTTATTGACCATCAATTGTTCAGTGAATCCTGTTTTCTGAATTAAGCAGAGAACCAGCACCGAGGAAATGGTACCCTTTTATTGTGTGACCTACATACTTTGTCTCAGTTCTGTGTTTTCGATATCAGCAGAAAACATTCGCAGATTGTCACTCGCTTTTAACAAACGGTGCTAAATAATGCATCAGTTACACTTTCGCGAGCTCAGTTGTTTTTTGTTTTTTTTTTAGCGCCAAACTGTTGCATTGCACGGTTAGTACCACAGCTTTTTGTCGATCTAACAATGCAAGAGCTGCTCACTTGAAAAGAAAGTTACAGGTAGCGGAGAATTCGTACTATATCTCACCGACAGGCTCAGAACACTATAGGCTGGTGTTGACGGCTTGCATAATCCTAAGGGGCTTCACGAACTAACACGTGTGTGGCAATTTGTGTTGGAATTGACTGTTTCTTAAGTATGTTAGCCATAAGAACACCTCTGTATCGTAGTGGTAGCGTGTCAAGAGATCCTATCCTTAAAGATGAATCTCTGGTAACTCTATTCTCATTGGACACTTGTTTTTTGCGGTTCGAAATATTATTTTACTAGGAAAAATTATAATTTTACTACTGAAGAAAAATAAATATTCACAACGAAAAATAGTATAATATATGTATTCACATTAGACATTGGCCTGATTTTAAAGATTCGAATTATTTTGGAACTCAAAACCTATTCATTTTTACAATAAAAATGTTATGTATAAACTCAGATGACATTCTATACTCCTGTACAAATAGTTATTCCTCTAGCCACCTCAAGATAAACAACTTACTATAGGTATAAGGAAATACGGTAGATTTAAGTGGCAGTCAAATGTTTTAAAACTGGTTGTCTAGGTGACGTCTTTAAAATTCCGTTCTCTTTGTCTGTCCAAGAGATAAAAAATGAAGGTACAAGGGAATATGGTAGTACGGTAGACTTTAAGTGATAGTCAAATGTTTTAAAACTGGTTGTCTAGGTGACGTCTTTAAAATTCCGTTCTCTTTGTAGGTCCAAGAGATAAAAAATGAAGGTACAAGGGAATATGGGACTACGGTAGACTTTAAGTGATAGTCAAATGTTTTGAAACTGGTTGTATAGGTGACGTCTTTGTAATTCCGTTCTCTTTGTATGTCCAAGAGATAAAAAATGAAGGTACAAGGAAATATGGGAATACAGTAGACTTTAAGTGATAGTCAAATGTTTCAAAACTGGTTGTCTAGGTGACGTCTTTAAAATTCCGTTCTCTTTGTATGTCCAAGAGATAAAAAATGAATAACTACTTCCTATTTGAGAAAAGTATAGTTATTGAAAAATTCTAACCAGTAAGGTGAATAACTCGGAAAGGTTTACCTTCAGACGAAAATTGATATAAATTGCGTGTTTTAACAAGATAATCATTTGTTATGGAGTAATATTTTGTCTATCTCTTACAGTTTATCAGTTATACAAAAGTCATTCAGCATGAAGAGCATTTTTGGAGACCTTCACATAAAGTTTAAATATATATGTTTAATTTGTCATAAAATATCTTAAAATATGGTATCGTAATAATAATATTTACAGCTAGGGTGGTTGAATTTTATGGAAGTCTTCGGATGGAACCTTTGGAATGTGCTGAACTAAACTATCAAGTTTGGTTTTAACGTTTTTTTTTGGGGGGGGGGGTGGTTAATTCTGTTGATAGACGAAGGCATCATTTTCCTTACAATGCTTTATTTGTACTTGAGTACATTAATTCCGTCGCCATTCGTCTAAGCGAAAGAAGACGTTGCAATAGGCTGAGACGTGGACAAGATTTTATGTTGTGCGAACGATGGCTACCCTGTAATTTGGGCCTGCTGGTGTTCCGGTGTAGGAATGTCAAACTAATTAGGTCTCGCACAATAGAGAGCGAAGGAAGAGAAACCTCCTGGAGTGTCACATTATTATCGCAATGGAGAACTTGCTTCACTTTGTCTCCAAGGTGCGCTTCCCATCCTTAATTATTGTAACCTCATTACGCTACAATGTTCATTAATAGAGAAACAAATGAAGTAGTACTTATTGTGGCATTTGTTTTCATTAGCGGATGTATAAAAACGCTCATGGTAAATCAACAATGCTTTCTCAAAGAGAGAAAACACACTTGAATGCATTTCGCTACCACGTACAAGGTCCTGCATACCATACAAGAATTAGATATTCAGATTTCACCGCAAATACAATTTTTGATTAATGTGTCGAAGAAATAAGTTTCAGATAAAGCTTTGTGTCTGTCACTTAAATAGTAAATTTCAGTTGTGCAAGAACAGTCCCGTCCAAGATTGTAACCAATTTTACATGGAAAATGTTTTTAAAAGTTTAATTTTCTCAAAAACGGATCTAAAGATTTTAGTTAAAATATAAGTTTAAGAAGTTTTCATGATAAATAAAACGTATATCTTGAAATATCTAGGAATGCATTCAGAAATGCTCTTTATTATGAATGACGTTTGCATAACCCGTAAACTGTAAGAGCTAAAACCTTACTACATAAAAATTATAGGTATCTTTAAAACACACAATTTGTGGGGACTTAACGATTCAAAGATATTCTTTGTAATATATCTGAACTTTCCAATAATTATACTTTTTTTTCAAAGTGGGAAGTCGTTATTCATTTTTTTATCTCTCGGTCATAAAAGTCACAGATTACAAAGACGTCACCTAGACAACCAGTTTTAAAATATTTGACTATCACTTAAAGTCTACTGTATTCCCATATTCCCTTGCACCTTCACTTTTATCTCTTGGACATACAAAGAGAACGGAATTTCAAAGTCGTCTCCTAGACAACCAGCTAGACATACAAAGAGAACGGAATTTCAAAGACGTCACCTAGACCACCAGTTTTAAAACATTTGACTATCACTTAAAGTCTACTGTATTCCCATATTCCCTTGTACCTTCATTTTTTTATCTCTTGGACATACAAACAGAACGGAATTTCAAAGACCTCACCTAGACGACCAGTTTTAAAACATTTGACTATCTCTTAAAGTCTACTGTATTCAAATATTTCGTTGTCGATCAAGAGGTCCCGAGTTCGAATCTCGGTCAGGGTGAGTTACCTAGATAAGGTTTTTCCGGAGTTTTCCCTTATCCTTCAAGAATTTCGGTTAACTCTAAGCTCCATGGACCCTGGACTCATTTGAGCATCATTTCATCCAATTCATTCACCGTCCGATATAACTTAACGTTGGGGCGGACGTAAATTAAAAAAAAAAGTTTCCCTTATTAACTACCTCGATTCTTTAGCTTACAAATGAAACAGTTGACTATCAGCAACTTTTAAATAATTGCAAATCATGTAGTACGATTTTATTTCAACATTATTTCAGTGACTCGGTTCAAATTGACACTAGTTATGAATTGGTTTGGTCAGTATTAGTCACCACGACAAACAGTTGCTGTTAGGCGCTAAACAACTTAAATTAGACAAGCAAACGGGCCGTGTAAGTTCAAATAGCCACCAATATAGGTACACTATCAGTAAAGATAAACATTTGAGTAAAAAATATCATTTACAATGAAATGAGTTTACTAATTTTAGGTCAGTACTTTGGTTTGGTCAACTAGGGAAGTATAGAGAATAAAACCATTGTATCAATGAACAATGTTATAAGCTTATAATAAAATTACGGGCTCACGCTTTAAAATACTAGTTTTTCTTTGTAGATGATGTAAACTTTATTGTAACTTCAAGTAAACTATCTCATTTCTAAACGAAGCAATGCCACTCCGGACACTAGGGAAGTTACAAACTTCGTTAGGCAAGCTGTCAACAATGGTTCATTGCCTCACAGCGCGAGATATTAATTAAAATAATAAGATTAGCATCTAATTAATATATAATTTTATAATACATGCACAGAGCTAGCGTTTAGTCCAAGTTGTGGTTCGCGTCGTTTTTGCACGATTCTTGTATCGTGACGTGCGGCAGCATAAAAAGTGGAGTCATTTTGTTAACTAGCACGAATCATGACAGCAATAGGGCTCGATGAATTTATGATAGTAACTGCTGTAGGCTGAATTAATGAGCATTTATTGTACCCTGTCTTTATTTACTTTAAAACGTCATTCTAATTTATCACTGGTTTAATGAATATTGCTGTATAACCTTACACACTGCACTATTTCATCTTGTAATCGTTAAATTACTGTCCTCTTCCGTTATGACGACATATTCTGTACATTTTTAACTTTTCTTTTCTATTTTTAGCTTCTCCTTGCAGCAGGTAGAAATTAAAATAATGCTTTGTTTATTTATGGACACTTTTTAACCAAAATAGTTCTTAGCGTCCTATCAGCCAGCCACTCTGTCGTGGCGGTAACGCGTCAGTAGGTACCTAGTTCTCTTCTCGGTCAGGGTGATAAAGCTTTGACCAGGGTTTTCCCTTATCCTGGAAGATTTTTTATAACTCCGGACCTGAACGCATTTGAACCTCATCGTCCTAGATGACTTAACGTTCAGGACCTAAATTAATAAAACTATCTGGGAATCACATCTCATGGCCCACCTCTGTAGCGTAGTGGTAGCGAGTCAAAAGGGGCCGAGCTTTAATGTTAGTCAGGATCATAAGGTTCTTTCCAAGGTTTTCCCTTATTCTTAAAGATGAATGTCTGGTAACTCTAAGCTCTATGTACCCTGTACTTATTTGAACATCATTTCATTCATCGTCCGATATGACTTAACGTTGGAGGTGTTCTCTTATCCTGAAAGATGAATGTCTGATAACTCTAAGCTCTATGTACCCTGTACTTATTTGAACATCATTTCATTCATGGTCTAATATGATAAACTTTTGCTCAGCGGCCTCTCTAAAACACTTCAGGTTCCTTTACGTGTCTTTAAAGTACTATACGGGACCGCCGACTTTATTTAGTTCCCCTTCCAGTTTTATCAGGTTGGTGCTTAAGGCCGTAGCGGTTTTCTTAAAGTTTTGGCTAACTGGCTTCATTAAACATATAAACCATATTGTTAAGCAATAATTTATTCAATAATATATTCTCCTTCAATATTTACAACAGTGTGCCATCGCTGGGGTAATTTGTTGATTTCTCGCCAGTAGAAATCAGTCGGCTTTAATTTTAAAAAGTCGTCCAGCCGTTATCGTAGCCCAACCTCATCCTAAAAAGGAAGTACCTCGTAGGCAGTTTGATAGAGAGCGGAAAGGGTGAAAGTCTGTAGGGCTAGATCTGGTGAGTAAGGCAGGTGGGGAACGACTTCCCAATCCAATTCCTGGTTTTGGTCAGGTTAACAGAGTGTGGGCAGTCCTTATCGTGCAGCATCCTCATTTCACGCAGCCCTCCAGGTCTTTTGCGAGCTTTTAATGTCTAAAACAGCACCACCGACTTTACTATCCTTCCGAAGGAAAACATGCTAAGTATTTTTACGCGGCTTTGAACCGCGGAAACCAGAGACTTGCATATTTTTCTTAGACCAGTAAACAACGTCTTCATTTTGAGACCTACTAATATACATTAAACAATTTTTAGAAATGGTCGATCTATCAACATTATAACTCAAACACAGTGTTCCTTTTCGATCGGTGCTTGAGTAGAACATCTTCCGTGGACGCGACATCCTAAACACGGAACACGTTTTGAAAATAGCTAAACGTAACTCGGGTGTTGAAGCAGACGCGATGAATAAACCATGATAGCAAATACAGGTGACAGGTTAAAAACTGGTTTAAAACTATCTTTCTCATCGGACAGAGAGAAACATCTCGTCAAAGACGAATAGCAAGTTTCAACAATATAGGACAAATAGCGTGTGTACTCACATGACTTTCTCTACTCTTGTACAAAGCTTATTGCTCTATCTACTTCAAGATAAAGATTATTTTACTGTAGTTACAAGTATACTTTAAGTGATAGTCAAATGTTTTAAAACTGGTTGTCTAGGTGACGTCTTTGAAATTCCATTCTCTTTGTATGTCAAAGAGAAAAAAATGAAGGTACAAGGGAATATGGGAATACAGTAGACTTTAATTGATAGTCAAGTATTTTAAAACTGGTTACCTAGGTGGCGTCTTTGCAATTCCGTTCTCTTTGTATGTCCAAGAGATAAAAAATGAAGGTACAAGGGAATATGGGAATACAGTAGACTTTAATTGATAGTCAAGTATTTTAAAACTGGTTACCTAGGTGGCGTCTGTGTAATTCCGTTCTCTTTGTATGTCCAAGAGATAAAAAATGAAGGTACAAGGGAATATGGGAATACAGTAGACTTTAATTGATAGTCAAATGCTTTAAAACTGGTTGTCTAGTTGACGACTTTCAAATTCTGTTTTCTTTGTATGTCCAAGAGATAAAAAATGAAGGTACAAGGGAATATGGGAATACAGTAGACTTTAAGTGATAGTCAAATGTTTTAAAACTGGTTGTCTAGGTGACGACTTTCAAATTCTGTTCTCTTTGTATGTCCAAGAGATAAAAAATGAAGGTACAAGGGAATATGGGAATACAGTAGACTTTAAGTGATAGTCAAATGTTTTAAAACTGGTTGTCTAGGTGACGACTTTCAAATTCTGTTCTCTTTGTATGTCCAAGAGATAAAAAATGAAGGTACAAGGGAACATGGGAATACAGTAGACTTTAAGTGATAGTCAAATGTTTTAAAACTGGTTGTCTAGGTGACGACTTTCAAATTCCGTTCTCTTTGTATGTCCAAGAGATAAAAAATGAAGGTATAAGGGAATATGGGAATACAGTAGACTTTAATTGATAGTCAAGTATTTTAAAACTGGTTACCTAGGTGGCGTCTTTGCAATTCCGTTCTCTTTGTATGTCCAAGAGATAAAAAATGAAGGTACAAGGGAATATGGGAATACAGTAGACTTTAAGTGATAGTCAAATGTTTTAAAACTGGTTGTCTAGGTGACGACTTTCAAATTCTGTTCTCTTTGTATGTCCAAGAGATAAAAAATGAAGGTACAAGGGAATATGGGAATACAGTAGACTTTAAGTGATAGTCAAATGTTTTAAAACTGGTTGTCTAGGTGACGACTTTCAAATTCTGTTCTCTTTGTATGTCCAAGAGATAAAAAATGAAGGTACAAGGGAATATGGGAATACAGTAGACTTTAAGTGATAGTCAAATGTTTTAAAACTGGTTGTCTAGGTGACGACTTTCAAATTCCGTTCTCTTTGTATGTCCAAGAGATAAAAAATGAAGGTACAAGGGAATATGGGAATACAGTAGACTTTAATTGATAGTCAAATGCTTTAAAACTGGTTGTCTAGTTGACGACTTTCAAATTCTGTTCTCTTTGTATGTCCAAGAGATAAAAAATGAAGGTACAAGGGAATATGGGAATACAGTAGACTTTAAGTGATAGTCAAATGCTTTAAAACTGGTTGTCTAGGTGACGACTTTCAATTTCTGTTCTCTTTGTATGTCCAAGAGATAAAAAATGAAGGTACAAGGGAATATGGGAATACAGTAGACTTTAAGTGATAGTCAAATGTTTTAAAACTGGTTGTCTAGGTGACGACTTTCAAATTCTGTTCTCTTTGTATGTCCAAGAGATAAAAAATGAAGGTACAAGGGAATATGGGAATACAGTAGACTAAGTGATAGTCAAATGTTTTAAAACTGGTTGTCTAGGTGATGTCTTTAAAATTCCGATCTCTTTGTATGTCCAAGAGATAAAAAATGAGTAACGATTTCGTATTTGATAAAAGTATAAGAATACTTTTAAAAATAATTCCTGGGAAATGATCCATAGTAGAAAAAGATGTATGGCTCTCTTTTATAGCACGAACAGTTTCCAAGGTAAGTGTTACCTTTTGATACTTTGTCATTGTTTTAAGGTTCTGTCGGTATTTAGTTGTTTCTCTAGATTGCATGCAAAAGGCACATAACATTCAGTTGTTAAACTTTTAACTATCGCTATTCCCTTTGTACACATAGTAATAAACGATAGAGGATAGGGAATGTAATGCGAATGTAATAACACTGGGCGAGACGCTTCAAGCGATAACCTGCTTTGGTTAATGTGTCTTCTAGTCCAGTGTACCTGTTTTGGGGAAGTCTTTAAACATGCATAAATTAGCATCAAGTTATTTTGCAAACATTTGTCATCGTAGTGAATGGCTAATCACAGTAATTAGAAACGTAACTAGCTTCTAGCAGCCAAAAAAACTTATATACAGGCCAAACAACTTTCGCTCCAAAGATAAAGAATAGAGCTTGGTCACTTCCTTGAATGTAGGAAATAGCTTTGGTATCGATGCTTCCTATTTCAACAAGAAATTGTTACTGTACTACACTTGCTGGCTTGAAACAATTCACTTACTGCATTCACACTTGTTTGGTTTCTTTAATAAAGTAGCTTTTCGAACGCTTTACTCCATGTTTCCGTGCAGGTGCAAAGTCAAGAAGAATTCATTGTTTCAAAATTTGATGTCCGTATCACAAGATATTCTCTGCTCGCTCTTCTACAAATTTTTCTTACAAAAGTTTACTAAGGTAAGTGCGGGTGAATCGGTTCCAAGTTCTGAAAATCGTTCACAAACGTCCTATTTGCCACGTAAATATGAAGCCTGGACATTCTAGATTATTCAAATGCTAAGTTTTTCGTTGAAGAATTTTCTGTACGCTTCCGTTTTCATGTTTACTCCGAGCGGACACTAATTCTAATCTCCCGCAATAGGATTGGAAACAAAAGCGGTGCAAAATTCTATTTCAGTACATAATGTAATCAAGAGAACAAAATAACACATTTCTACACAGCGCTCACAGAGATCTCGTGGTACCATTCTCCATTTTTCTGGGCTCATTTGAACATCATTTCACCCATTTCATCCATAGCCCGCTTCGCCCGCTGTTGTAGTAAGAAAGTATGTATTTTCTTAATGTACAAGTTTCTGCAGCAATTTCAACGCACATTCGTTATAAATTTATCTTAAACGAATTTAAAAAACAAAACATGCTGAAAAGGAGCAAAGACATACTTCCGTAAAAGAAGCTAGATTTCACACTTAGACAAAACCAAATCGTATTACACAGTCAACTGTCTCAGGTAATTCACTTCGTTCCAACAAAACAATACACTATCGTCACTATCGCCCGCCAATCCCAATCACCCGCGCTTACGTCGGTCACATTAGTTTCTACATTTCCAGAAATACTCATGCCACTTATTCAAGTACAGTTACAGTTTTAATAGGAGAGCACAGTAGAATTAAGCGATTGTCAAGTATTTTATAAACTAACCCTATGTAATTGATTTAAAACCATGCTCTATGCATAACGAAAGCGAAAATAAATAACATTTTCCCATTTCAGTAAAGTACAAGTATTGGAAAATTCAAGGCAAAAACAACGAATATCTCGGAAAATGTTAAAACTCCACACAAAAAATAATGACAAATTGTTTTAACAAAATCTGCATTTTTTTACAGTTTATTGTTGTACAGATTAAGAATTCTGAATGAAGAGGAATTCTAAGGACATTCACAGAAAATTCCAGATATTACATTTACGAAAGGGTAGAGTCAGACTACAAACTTCAATGCCATAGCCGGGATTTGAGCTACTATGGCCAACGTGCTTACATGACATTAAATATCATTAAATAATGTCAAACATTAAATGTCATTAATGTCATGTTGGCATGTTGGCCATAGTAGCTCAATGGTTTAGAGCGGCTGGACGGAGACCAGAAGATCCGTGGTTCAAATCCCGGCTATGACATTGAATTTTTCAGTCTGGCTCTACCCTTTCATAGTGTGAAAGAACAATTAATTCCCATATTACATTTAATTTGTCATAAACTATTTTAAAGATATGGTATTATTTTTGCAAAAATAAATAATAATGTAATTTTGTATGCAAAGAGTATTTTGGGGTGAAATAACCATGTTCCTGGAACTTGGAGGAAAATGACATTTGCTCGTGATCGATTTAGGTAGGAACCGCTGGAAGTCTGTACTGCTCTCTTTGTTTCTGTTTGAACTGAATCTTCGACAGTTGTTCAGAGTTTCAGTTGTCTCGGTTTCACATCACAGAGCACAATGCAAGGCCCTCGCACATTTTGGAAATCGCCAAGGTTGACTTTCGAAACATCTTCCGAGGCGAATTGCGTGCGACCTTAAAGGAGTTCGGCTACTTAAGGGAAAATCAAAAGACAATGTCAAATCTGACGAATTTAGGACCACCGCATAAAACATTTGACTGTAGCTTAATACTTGGAAATATCTGAACAACCAAGAGACTTGAGAAAACGTTTTTGTCAATGGATTCTACACTGACACCCGATCAAAAACAACAACGTATCAGTTGGTGCAGAACAATTCCAAGGTTTGGTTACTGAATCGGCTCAATGTGTCTTCAGAACATAACCTAAATCTACGAATTGACAGTATTGGTAAGAAGATGGTGGTCATATTGCTACTATATCATTAGAAGATGTACCACTAACTGACGATCGCTACTTAAATGAAATTAATTGTCCTTCCACACCCGCCGTGTGTGGGCTATAGTTTGAAAATATAGAGTCAGACTTAAAAAGCTCAAAGCCATAGCTTGGATTTGAACCTCGGTTCTCCCGATCTCCATTCATATATGAGAACTCCTAGTGGTTTACCGAAAAATACGAATTAGTTGGAGAATTTAATGTCGTGCTGGTATGTTGCCATGGTAGTTCACTAAAATAAATGAAGTAAAATCTGCATATCTAATAGCCCGGTTTCTGGAATGGAACTAACTAAACCTACAGATTACTGAATTCCAGTAACCTTACAAGTCCACTCGTCTAGTCCATCTAAATCAATCTTTCTTCTACTTTACTTCTACACCAACAATGTCAATCAAATTTACATTTCTACTACACCTTTAATTGTTATAACAAATACGAAATACTTACCTACAATTTAAAATTTCCTCTTCTACAACTGGTATCCAAAGCTTCCTCCTATGGTATCCACCTCCTGAAGAGACTGGCATCAGTAGATGGAGCTGGTTCGTCAGTTCCAGAAATCCGAGTTGTCATCTTTCCTCTTCTGCATAATCAGTTGTGTTTGTCCGCTCTGATACTCTTCATATAAGTGCTCTGGCTCTCCTGGAATTCTCATTCTCTCTATGGTTTCTGCTCTTCTTTCTGATATCCATAACTGACGTCTTCTATTTATCGGTTGTGCGTCTCCAAGTCTGGTAATCTGTATCTTCAGTTTCTCTTGCTCCTATTTCCCTCCGACGATCTCTTAAGTAATATTCTTTTCTCGTACATTGAAATGTTCCTATATTTCTTTCTTGAAGTCTTCTATCGCTGATCACATATTCCTCTAACACCTTAGCGGATATTATTTGAGACATATTTTCGAAATGTACTTAATCTTCTGCTTCTCTTAAGATGTTCCATAAACATTTTCCTTAAAGATTCCTTCGGCCATCTTCTATAGTGTGATCCCTATAAACCTGAACCAATAATAGGACACACGTACAACTTTGGGAGAATATAATACACAATTGGGAGATTACATTACACTATTTACATCTCAGAGAAAATGTTGGAAGTGTCCTCCACCAGCATCTATACATGTTTGTACTCGTCTCACCATATTCTCTCAAGTTTGACGGAGAGTATCCTCGCCAATGTTACTTATTTCGGTTCGAATGGATTCCTTCAGAACATCAGTTGTCCATGGCCTATTCTTGTACACTCTTTCTTGTGCAGTTTCTTTGATAATCGAATAATCTCTAAAGGTCTGTGACCCCCCAGATCCCCTGACCAAACCTCACCGGATTTTGTTTTCTTTTGGAGGTATCTAAAAGATAGAATGTACAAGAATAGGCCATGGACAATTCATGTTCTCCAGGAATCCATTGGAACCGAAATAAGTAACATTGGCGAGGATACTCTCCGTAAAACTTCAGAGAATATGGTGAGACGAGTACAAACATGTATAGATGCTGGTGGAGGACACTTCCAACATTTTATCTGAGATGTAAGTAGGGTAATGTAATCTCCCAATTGTATATTATACTCTCCCAAAGTTGCACGAGTGTCTTATTATTGGTTCAAAAGTTATGGCCTATTGAAATGGTTCAGGTTTATATGGATCGCACTGTACTAGTTCACTACATTTATTGCAGTCAAAAATAACATGTTCAGGGGAACTCAGGAAACTCAATAGTAAAAAGCAACCAGACGGAGACCAAGCGGGAGCGCTCAGGGGGTTTTGTCTATGGCTCGCATTCATGCAACGCCGAGACTCCTGCCGACACTTCTACCCTGAAAGAGACCACCAGATGAGAGATGCTGTGAAATGATAATGGAGACTTTTTTTGTAATCTACGTCTGGGAAAACCAGGAAAAACCCTTATTCAGGTAACTCGCCCTGACCGAGATTCCAACTCGGGACCTCTTGAACGTGAGGCAGACACGCTATCATCTACGCTACCGAGGCGGGCAATAATGGAGATAAATTGCAGGGACAGGAAATTCGGAGTATGTAATTAACCTACCCAGCATTTACCTGGTGACCCGGGAAAACCCCGTGTGCCAGGTAGGTTGGCCACCGGCATCGAGCCTGGTACTCCCGAATGCAGGGCATTTAATGCTGCAATATTTACACATTCCACCTTCGAAACTCAGAATGTACATTTAATTATGGTGTTACGGTAACGGCTTATGTCACTACCACATTTACCATTAACGGAATGCAATATTTCCTTTAATATGCGGTCAGCTAATGATGGGAGAAAGTTAAACGAGACCTAATCTGCAACAGTTTTGTATCAGAGAGAAAGTTGTCTTGTAATTTTTCGCACGAGCAGGAAACTGATACGACGATTTTGGAGAGACTTTTAATTAATTGTGGTCATGTCACAATCCGTTTCCAATTGGGGACTGACAAGTGAAACATAGGATTATAGCCCTGCTCTATCAGGCGAGACAGATGTGATTAGTGGTGGGAAAAAACGTTATGAAAGGAATTTACAGGCACGTAGAAAGCTACAGCTGTAACCTATGGCGTGGTGGATAGCTCCCAATCTCCATCAGGGTGATAAGGTTTTAACTAGGGTTTTCCATTACCCTCAAAGATGAATGCCTAGTAACTCTAAGCTCTATGTACCCTGTACTTATTTAAACATCATTCCATTCATCGTCCAATATGACTCAACGTTGAAGGTTTTCTCTTATCCTGATAGATGAATGTCTAGTAACTCTAAGCTCTATGTACCCTGTACTTATTTAAACATCTTCCATTCATCGTCCAATATGACTTAACGTTGGAGGTTTTCTCTTATCCTGAAATATGAATGTCTGGTAACTCTAAGCTCTATGTACCCTGTACTTATTTGAACATCATTTCATTCATCGTCCGATATGACTTAACGTTGGAGGTTTTCTCTTATCCTGAAAGATGAATGTCTGATAACTCTAAGCTCTATGTACCCTGTACTTATTTGAACATCATTTCATTCATCGTCCGATATGACTTAACGTTGGAGCTTTTCTCTTATCCTGAAAGATGAATGTCTGATAACTCTAAGCTCTATGTACCCTGTACTTATTTGAACATCATTTCATTCATCGTCCGATATGACTTAACGTTGGAGGTTTTCTCTTATCCTGATAGATGAATGTCTAGTAACTCTAAGCTCTATGTACCCTGTACTTATTTAAACATCTTCCATTCATCGTCCAATATGACTTAACGTTGGAGGTTTTCTCTTATCCTGAAAGATGAATGTCTGGTAACTCTAAGCTCTATGTACCCTGTACTTATTTGAACATCATTTCATTCATCGTCCGATATGACTTAACGTTGGAGGTTTTCTCTTATCCTGAAAGATGAATGTCTGATAACTCTAAGCTCTATGTACCCTGTACTTATTTGAACATCATTTCATTCATCGTCCGATATGACTTAACGTTGGAGGTTTTCTCTTATCCTGAAAGATGAATGTCTGGTAACTCTAAGCTCTATGTACCCTGGGCTCACCTGAACATCATTTCATTCATCGTCCGATATGACTTAACGTTGGAGGTTTTCTCTTATCCTGAAAGATGAATGTCTGGTAACTCTAAGCTCTATGTACCCTGTACTTATTTGAACATCATTTCATTCATCGTCCGATATGACTTAACGTTGGAGGTTTTCTCTTATCCTGAAAGATGAATGTCTGGTAACTCTAAGCTCTATGTACCCTGGGCTCACCTGAACATCGTCCTATATGACTTATTAACGTTTCAGGATATTAATTAATAAAACTATCTGGGAATTACATTTCATGATCCGCCTCCGTAGCAAGGTGGTAGCGTGTCAGGAGATCCCGAGTACTAATCTCGATCTTGGTGATAAGGTTTCTCCGGGGTTTTCCCTTACCCTGGAAGATGACTTAGTGGTAACTAAGCTCTATGTATCCTGGGTTCATTTTAATAACATCCAGCTAAGTGACGAAGTTGAAGAATGTTAATGAAAATACCTAGGGATCACTCATTGGCCCACCGCTGTGACGTAGTGGTAGCTTGTCAATATCGGTCAGGGTGATAAGGTTTTTTTCTGGGTTTTCCTTATCCTGAAAGATGAATGTCAGGTATCTCTAAGCTCTAAGGGTCTTAGACTCATTTGAACATCATCGTCTGATATGTATTGGAGGAGATAATTTTAAAAAAATACACCAGCTGGAAGTGACATTTGATAGGCTATCAACTCTACAACGAAGTAACAAAGAGAGAGGTAGACTGAAACGGGAACTGGAGTGGAAATACACGAAACTACCAATTTAAGAGAAAATGTCAGTTTTACGTCAGTCTCAATCTAAAAATTACGATAGTCAGTTATTCCACATGACATCCCTATGCAGTGCGATTTATACACTTGTTACACAAACAGTTGATAGTGCCCTCGTAGATTGTCATTTTGTTTTCAAGCTGACGGTGCTTTTTAATACTTCCCACGATATTTACTTTCTTTTGTTCCCTATCCGTCAATTCCTTTTATCGCAGGGTGACAAGTAGTTCTCTGTCGTGCAAAAAGTTCTGCAAGTTGATGTCTTATCTAGTACTTTGCTGACAGCTGATAAAAAGCAAAAGGTGTTTATCCTAAAAATGCATATTTAAAGAAAATTAAGACATTATGTCTCACAAGAAAGGAAAAGATAGTAGTTTGATATCATCTAAGTGGGTTAATGACTCCTACAGGTTATACTATTAGTCAAGTGGAAAGCTAATTGGTTGGGATTTGAATGACAACTTAAGTTTTACTTTCTCCATCGTGTACAATAAATAAAATGAGGTAAAAAGGTGCTGTCTTGAATGCCAGTTTTTCGCAAAGTCTTACACCGCCTAGTGCCTAGTTAACACCATACGCAATGCAAGTGTGTGGCCGCTACAGCATTACTAAACACGTGTCTTCTCTTGCGGGGTACTTCTGTAAATTGAAATGCACTTTTTATTTATGAATGTTCTTTAACTATTACAGTTCCCAGGGTCCAATTCTATATTGGACGTGCAAGAGTACTTCATTTTATCAGAGGCTTCTTTATCAGTCTTAAAGTTCTATTACGTGAATTAAATCAACAACACGTGACCATCGACTTTACTTCCTTTCCGAACTAAGCCGAAGAATTTCATCGCCCTCCACCCCGTTTGAACCCATAAGTACAAGGGGTACTTTTGTGGTCAGACGGCACCTTGGCTTCTGGCTTGTAGCAAACACTTTGTTTTCTTTCTTCTGTTAATACTGCTTAATCAAGACACAACAGTAACTTAATTTCAATATAAGTTTACTTTCACCAAATTTAATAACACAATTAGTTAATCTAATGGTTCTCTAAGGCTTTTCTCTAACTGCAATATGCTGTACACGGCACCACGTGATGTGCAAAGTCAGGCTCTCTTTTAGGGAATTACGCATCTTTGACAATGGTAGAACGCACACAAAAAAAAAGCTCAAATATCCCTCACCTTACCCTAGTGTATGTAGCAGGCTTTGCCGCTCTTGCATCTACAGCACAGAGCTGGGTCGGAATATCCAGGGAAGGGATAGAACGCCGTCGTACTGGTTCAGGAGCCCTTCGAAGGCACATTCACAATTTCCTGCACCAGTTAATAGCTCTAAAGTCAAGTCTTCTTGTACGAACGACAGCTAAAAAGCTACTCATGGGCAAGTCTGAAATGTAACTATAGGGATTTCTATTCTGAGTTTTCATACGCACGTTATTATATTTTATGTGTTTTAGCTTTAGAGGATAGGTTTCTTTTTTATTTATTTAGTTATTTAAAACCAGTGTTTTAATATAATCATGTTTTTTGTGTGAATCAATATACCGAGGGTTATATTCTACTCCAGCTATAAAAATAACATGAAAAATAACTAATGCGACATTTGCACCGAGGAGCGTATGAACGCAAATATTGTACCTTGCTTAGTTTTCAGTGGCAAATAAAGTGGCGATTGCTTTCAAAGACACGGGCCACTCTACGTTTGTTATTTTTTAAACTTACGTCCTCCAATGTTAAGAAACTAGTACGATGATGTTCAAATGAGTCCAGGGTACATAGAGGTTAGAATTACCAGACATTCATCTTTCAGGATAAGGGAAAGCCTTATCACTCTGACCAAGATTTGGACCTCTTGCCACGCTACCACCTCGACACAGAGATGGTCTGTTCAGCATCTCCTGCATGTTTGTTGTGAACACAGCTGTACGAAGATACACGAATATGTACGAAAACCTCCGATCGACACACGAAAGTTAGAGATGAGTTTTGGGGCGGGGGAGGTTCCCCACATCTGTACACATTAGATAAAAAGGTAGTGCGTTTCACCTCAACATTCGTCACTATCTCTTCCACATGAAATTTCGTATAACACAACTAAGATTAGTGTTAAGAAATCTGTTTTCTCAGATTCAATGGGTTACTGAGTGCCAAATGAGTAGCTAGAATGCAACTTGGAAGAACCTGCAGAAGTGCGGTATTAATAGGAAGATGCCTAACATATTGGTACAGCTGATTAGAAAAGGATGATGATAATATATCGTGTCTTCGTGGGCTGTGCATTGCAGAGACCAAAGGGCATAATTGTGAACTGCCAAGGCCCTTGACCTGTCGAGAATGCGGTCTTCTCCTTGTCTCTTGAGTCCAGATCTACCTGCCAGTAACTCGACTTAGGGTTCAGGATCTGACGTCAGCAGTAATATTCCGCGAGACTCGTAAACTTCATATCCCTTTTAGGTGTATGGGATCCCATGACTGGTAATAAATTATTTTATGTTTAAGTGTAAATAAACTAAACTACCTATTCATATACTAGGAAGTAGCAGTGCAGAAAAGGAGAGACCCTCCATGAAACCTGAGTGGTAGTGCGGAACTTCTCCTCCTAAAGCGAGACTCGTAAACTTCATATCCCTTTTAGGTGTATGGGATCCCATGACTGGTAATAAATTATTTTATGTTTAAGTGTAAATAAACTAAACTACCAATTCATATACTAGGAAGTAGCAGTGCAGAAAAGGAGAGACCCTCAATGAAACCTGAGTGGTAGTGCGGAACTTCTCCTCCTAAAGTAACCCCTGGAAAAACGGGATATCAAATATGGGCAGTTTAGAGAAGACAGTGTAACACTGTATTCCTTGTAACACAAAGTACTACTACCATTTCATTTGCAATCCTGCTACTGGTTCTCAATGGACAAGTTCTGTTTGACCTTCTTAGCTGCTCTTCTGATCATCGTAATGATGAAACACTTTCGCCGTAATAACCGACTCCTCCTGATCTTTCATATAGTCTCGTGCACCACAAAGTCCAGTTCTACACGTCACAACACACACTGTACACTCGTAACACCCTTTTAAAATAATTACGATCACGCAAATTTCTAATCGAAGTCCCTCACCCCGTGTTTATTCTACGTCACTTACAGTACGTCCCTCATGGTTCGATGTGTGGTCGAGGGTTACCGGACCTTACCCCTGTAATATGTCGTATTACTTTGTCTCGTGTACATTCAGACCTTAATACTATTATGTGTTTCAAATGGGAAGAGTTCTCGCCTGTAGCGAATCAGATGCGTTAGAGCCTTCGCCGTTGCCACCTCGTTATCCCCACTCATTTTATATTTCCATCCCTCTCGCACACTTGCGAGTGTTCGTGGCGCTAGACGTAAGGGAACGCAAACTGAATTTTCCAAAGTTTTATAATGCAGTTGTAGAAATCACAATTGCAACATGAATATTCGATATTACGCAAATATTTTAAAGATTTAGTTTAAAGTTAATTATAGTTTATGACTTACTTATTTTTCTAATCCAATGAAAATACCAGCGGTGCGTCCGTATAGCTGTGAATGTTACGGTAGGAGATTGTCATTGTCATTGTTTTCAACGCCTGAGTACTGCAAATTTATGATGATAAGTTCCAAAATCAGTTGCGTGCTATTTCTTTCCAAAAGTCGACTTCTTGTAGTTTATCTGACGTCTCCCGCAGTTTTCCTAGTCTTGTTGTGTTCTTGTCAATTTCTTCGTGAATAAGTCGTTCAACGTCAGTCAGTTTAAAAATATTATTTCTGTTTGCAACATAATTTGAGCCCGCATTAACTCTATTGTATTGTTCTGGCAGTAGTAAAAGGGAAGGTGGATCGCGTCTCATTGATCCAGCTGATATACTTTTTTATGGAATACTAACTGAATAATACTGCTCTACTGCTCTGATTTACTCTAGAGTAAATAGAGATTACGAACAATTCATAAACAAAGATATAATGTGACCAGACACGTTCTGCCAGACTAGCAAGAAGTATATCGTTTCCTCACATCGAATTTAACAAACACCTTGGCTTATTCAAAGTACATATTTCTTTTATCACGTCATGTCAAATGTTTACGTTTCAGTTCTGAGTAATTTCAAATATACGTTCACGCATACATGCCAAACAATAATTATATTCATTACAGTGCTTACGTCGCAATGCATTGTTATAATATAATGGTATCTACTTTATTTATTTGTATTATGATAACTATTTCAGCTAAAATAATTAAATACATGACTGTCTCCTTCCTCATGGGCCAGTTTTTGCAAAATCTGGATTTTTGTCTTAGCGCGAATAATATTTCTTAGAGATTGATTAGGTTGCCGCTCGTCATACATCACTTAGGGGGAATGCAGTACGACAACACCGCAGGACTCACCTAGCAGCGCTTTAGGACAAACATCTTCCCATTTGAAACAGATAATAGGTAAATGCACCTCTGGTTCTATACTGATGTGCAGTGGCTGCTTCGACACCGGTATACAGAGACCTTAGTGTTAGACAACTGCACTTCTGGTTCAACATACAGCCTTAGACAAAAAAATGAGCAGCTGCCACAAACAGAAAACATTTCGGAAAACATCGGAAGCATTCGATGACGCTGTGTTCACCAAGACAACTGCAACTCTGGTTCTATACGTGACAAGGTCTACAGAGATCTTAGTGCTGCCTAAATGTGCCTCTAGTTCCATAGCAATATATACAGACGCACGTAAGGAATCACGGATATTGGAGAACTCTTTCCTAGATCCGTTTGCTAAACTAGTATCGAGTATGGCATTCCTACTGGTAACACAGTTTACTTTCTTGTCTTGCATCGATTGTTTAAGGAAAACCAACAAACTTCTGAGGTGATCTGTTTCCTTGATCAGTGCGTGTCTTGTAATCCATTTAACAGATAAGAACTTTCACTCTCAATGTTTTAGTTTAATGAACTGTTTGCTGCACCTAATACGGGACAAGACACTCACTTGATGTGTATATAACTTGAATTCTGACCAGTTAATTAGAGGTAAACTTGTTCAATAAAAACCTGATGAAACCTTTGGCGAATGGAAAAACACAACTAATTTCCCTTACCGTAAAAGTAATTGAGCTTTCTTATATTCTTTCTCTATATACGATGTCTGATCAAAAGATAACACAACTTTTTTGAGCACTTTCTATATTCATTTTTCGAAACTATTTTATTTGATAATTAATTGCTCTTTCACATTGGCCGTGTATAGGACGCAGTATGGAAAGGTAGTCAGACGAAAAATTCAATGTCATAACCGAGATCTGAACCACGGATCTCCCGGTCCCCATATCTGACAGTTGATCAATAACGAAAAAAAGAAGATTCTCGTTATTTTTTATCACACCTCGAGTGTATAAATTTATGGATGTTTCTAACTGCAGTGTCGCATTCTATACTATGCAGTGGCGAGTCGCGACTTTCAAAGAGAGGGAAGCTCCAAATAACAATTTTCATTAAAATAAGAGAGAATAATGACTTAAAGAACTAAGGCTACTCTTTAGTACTCTTTCTGTTGTACAGTCACACGTAGGCCCTACTCACACTACAAGCTTTCCCTCTCCACTCGGACGTTCCTGATCCACACCACGTGAACCGTTAGCCTAAAATAGAGAAGGTATGCAATTCACACAGTTTTGCTAATATCTTAAAATTTCACAAGAATTTCCTATTTGTCGCCACTAAATACCAATCTATGTAAAGTACTATTGCTAATGCTACTGAAATATACTTGCAGTTGTACGTATTTAAAAGCGCCACATAAAACAAACAAAAGTAATAAACTTTTCTTCGCACGCTACAAAGACTTCACGTGACAAAATCTGTTAGTGCTTCCTAATTACCGAAGAATCGCGATTACTTCCGGAAACCTAAAAAGTGTGGTATTCAAGGTTTAGGAATGCGCAAATACAGTATTGAATGAGCTCGCGGAACCGATTACTCGAATCTAAGCAGCTGCCATTTGTCCGCGAGTAAATTTGAAATGTATACAAAGGAATAAAATGATGTTTGGCATGAATTGTCTTTTGTTTTTTCTTCTTATTTTTCTCTTGAACTTATTGGGGAACCGGCACTTCCAGCGCTCATTACAGGCTTCGCCACTTATACGTGAAAGAGCACTTTATTTTGTCAGAGACCTGCCGTAATTCTACAGCACGGACCACTGGCTTACTTCCCTATCGAGGGAAGCCATGATTAGGATTTTTATGCCCAAAAATAATCACTGCCGTCCAAGGGGTTCGAACCTGCTACATTGGCGTCGGGAAGCCAGCACGTAACCAACTCAGCCACCCCAAGTTATCAATAACTATCTCACAAAGTCGTGTAGCTGTTTTGATGTTTGACAGCCTGTAGTGAACAGATTGGAAGGGAAAAGACACCTTTCAGGTCACAACTGTACGTGCCTAAAGGCGGCCAAGGATAGAGTGATCGCTACATTTGCCTTTTTAATGGGAACAATTTTAGAAAGGACAACCGAGGTCATGACAAACTGTTTAAAAGCATGTAACGTTTTCATACATTCTCTACGCATAACCTTGTCCAGGCACCGCGCCCAAAACTACGGATGTGACAAACAAACGGTTACCAGTGACGATTAAACGTTTGGTCACTGTATCTTGAGAACGGTGACGAGCAAAACTACACAAGAGTTTGGTTCAGAAGAGCTTGGGAACATATCGATTTTAACTGAACAGTGTTATTCATTCACTTGTTTCATGAATGAATGTGTTCCTTTATTTCCATTTTACATAATTTATAATTTATCTATCGCCTACCTTATCATAAACACAAATTGTAGTCTACCCATTCATTCTCCCTTTGGCTCTCTGGTTGCCTGGCTCCCTGGCCCTTTGCTCACCTTTGGGTGCCCTTCCTGTACTTGATCTCTACTTTCACCCTTCCTTTTCTCCTCACTTCTCTATTCTGTTCTGCTCGTCTTTTGTTTCTCCTACTCTAATGCTCTTTTTCACCTTTTGTAAAAACTCCCCCATGCTATTATTCTTTGTTTCACCATTTCCTGTCAACACTCTCATGGCTGCCATTTTATACCGTTTTTTCTCCTATATCTTATATCTCCACATCGCTATTTCCCTGCATTCTATCATATAATGCTCCATGCTCTCTTCTCCCCTACATGGTTCATACACCCCTTTCATCTTTCCTCTTAGCCCCTTCAGAAAGCGTTCCTGTCATCTATGACAGCACTTCTCTCCCCCACTCCCTTAGAATCCCAGTGACTTTAGTTTCTAAGCTCCCCCACCTTTCTTGCATCGTATTTCTCACCATCTTCTCAAATCCTTCTCCATTTCTCCCTCCCTTCTCCCAAATGTCTATTTCCCTCATTTTATCTTCTACCCTTATCCATCAACTGCTCTTATATTTCATACTTCTGGCTGGTTCATGCATAGTTTTAAAATCTCTTTCTCTACACCAAAACTTCAAGACTTTTTCCATTATTATTCCTTTCTGTTTTGGCCTGCCTAACTCAACACCGGGCAGAATGGCTCAGGTGGTTTCGTCTGTGGCCCGCATTCGGGAGGTCCGGGTTCGATTTCCGTGGCCGACCTACCTGATCCATGGGGTTTTTCGGGGATTTGTCCGGGTCGATAGGCGAATGCTGCGTAGGTTAATTACATCCCCCGAATTTCCTGTCCCTCCACTTCATCTCCATTATCATTTTACATCATCTCTCATCTGGTGACTTTCAGGGTAGAAGTGTTGGCGCGTGTCTCGGCGGTGCATGGCAGGATGATATGCTCGGAGGAAAACAACTACCTCCTCCGGTAGGTTGGTTGCCGGCCTCCGCTCCTCTGCTGGGACCATTTCTGGACCGCCAGCCAGGGACCTTTGGGGCTCGGATCGCCTGCCTTGGGACCATTAGGGCTCGGCTGCTGGACTCGTTGCCGTCCCGCTGTAGGGGAGCGAGTTCGTTGTCCTGGCCTGTCGGGGGAAGTCTCTATCCAAGTAAACTGTAGGAACCCTGCCCTCTGTACTGTCGTGGCTCCTTGGGTCGGACGCCCTGTCTCCTTCGCCTCATCCTTCCTCCCGGGAGCGCCCCCACTTGGGGGTATAGGAACAATGGGCCCAGCATGGTAGCCTACGTACCGAATCCCCCCGTAATGATATCCTAACTCAACTAACGCTTGTTTCAGTTCAACCAACCTAATGCAGTTAAGTACCGTTAATCACTATCTATTCGACAGAATAAACATTTGTTTAATTCTCTACTGAATAGTTACAGAAGGTAGAGCAAGTACTGTATTCTACTGAAAAAAAAATCGGTACCGAAAATGCAGGTTATAAAAACCTCTGATTCCAGAAAGTAGAAGCATTTTTAGAAAAACGTCCATCAGTGGACGTTATAATGCTTAAATGAGGTTAAATGTCATCTTGGCACTTAGGTTCAGCATTTATCCAAGCATGTCACACGAATAAAAATATAATTTCCCTTACAAACTACCCTTTACACAAATTGTTTTCGATGTATATCTTACGTTCCCTGTAATTCCTGTAATTTCCTATTACTTAGAAAATCCAAATCTCTTCAAAAGAGACCAGTTTTTCAAAACCAATCATTTTTGTGACATCAGCCGTTTCCGAAATATCCGTTAATATTTTAAAATGTTCATTACTTTGTCACTTTTAAGTGGCCATCGTTCAGTTGTTTCTCGGAAGTCATAGAGTAGATATGAATTTCAAGCCCGCGTATAGCACCCCAAATTATTTACATAAGCGTTTATCTGAATTAATTTTAAGTAGATAGGAATTTAGCCTTTGTCAGAAAGCAGGCGCTAAAGTTGGTACGATGGCGTCAAATAACACGACATAAAGGAAACCAGCTGTTTGTTATTACTTGCAGGATACTCGGCAATGTATAACAAGTTTATTTATCCCGTTTTTCTTTCATGTTAATGTCAGTTGTTCAAAGACCAACTAGTTCAGATTCTTCCGGTAAACGACCTTCAGTAGCCAAGTACATAAACACCGCCTTGAACACGGCGCACAATTATTGGACACGCCCAACCTAACTATGGGAACATCTTGTACCACACATAACAAGGGAATATGAAACAGTTGGAATTAAAATTGGAATAACATTTTTGAAAGTTTCTAATCTTAGCATTGCCCGCCTCTGAAGCGCAGTGGCAGCGTGTCAAGAGATACCAATCTCGGTCAGGGTGATAAGGTATTCCCTTATACTGAAACATGAATGTCTGGTAACTCTAAGCTCTATGTACTCTGTACTTATTTGAACATCATTTCATTCATCGTCTGATATGACGTACAAAGTTTGAGTGCCTTCCAAAGATTTAAGCATTTTTTGCAAGTTTTACGGGAAGTAGATGGAACAAAATAATTATTTGGAGGAGTAGTGTTTAAGAAAAGAGATGAATGTAGGACAGAATTTTTTTTAACTAAGGCAGTCTCAAAGTGTGCACTTCTGGCGAGATTGCAGTTTTGGATTCTTGGGTAAATACGGAGGAAGGAAAGAAAAACCTTTTAAAATTGTTCCAGTATCTTGATAATGACATTAAAACTAGCAATATCAGCAAAAATGCCTTTTTCCTTTGTATGATGTTATGGGATACTCTGTCAGGTAGAGAAGCTAATGTTTCACTTTCAGTTTACACTATTTTTTCGCCAAAACAGTACATCTTCGTCCCGTATTCTAGACCAGAGCCTCCCCTCTGCCGCTTTACAAGTACTATCGATCTTTATTACGAGAGTGAGAAACAACTCAGCCAGATGTGTACACTCCTGGAAATTGAAATAAGAACACCTTGAATTCATTGTTCCAGGAAGGGGAAACTTTATTGACACATTCCTCGGGTCAGATACATCACATGATCACACTGACAGAACCATAGGCACATAGACACAGGCAACAGAGCATGCACAAAGTCGGCACTAGTACCGTGTATATCCCCCTTTCGCAGAAATGCAGGCTGCTATTCTCCCATGGAGACGATCGTAGAGATGCTGGATGTAGTCCTGTGGAACGGCTTGCCATGCCATTTCCAGCTGGCGCCTCAGTTGGACCAGCGTTCGTGCTGAACGTGCAGACCGCGTGAGACGACGTTTCATCCAGTCCGAAACATGCTCAATGGGGGACAGATCCGGAGATCTTGCTGGCCAGGGTAGTTGACTTACACCTTCTAGAGCACGTTGGGTGGCACGGGATACATGCGGACGTGCATTGTCCTGTTGGAACGGCAAGCTCCCTTTCCGGTCTAGGAATGCTAGAACGATTGGTTCGATGACGGTTTGGATGTACCGTGCACTATTCAGTGTCCCCTCGACGATCACCAGAGGTGTACGGCCAGTGTAGGAGATCGCTCCTCACACCATGATGCCGGGTGTTGGCCCTGTGTTTCTCGGTCGTATGCAGTCCTGATTGTTGTGCTCACCTGCACTGCGCCAAACACGCATACGACCATCATTGGCACCAAAGCAGAAACGACTCTCATCGCTGAAGACGACAGGTCTCCATTTGTCCCTCCATTCACGCCTGTCGCGACATCACTGGAGGCGGGCTGCACGGTGTTGGGGCGTGAGCGGAAGACGGTCTAATGGTGCGCGGGACCGTAGCCCAGCTTCATGGTGACGGTTGCGAATGGTCCTCGCCGATACCCCAGGAGCAACAGTGTCCCTAATTTGCTGGGAAGTGGCGGTGCGGTCCCCTACGGCTCTGCGTAGGATCCGACGGTCTTGGCGTGCATCCGTGCATCGCTGCGGTCCGGTCCCAGGTCGACGGGCACGTGCACCTTCCACCGACCACTGGCGACAACATCGATGTACTGTGGAGACCTCACGCCCCACGGGTTGAGCAATTCGGCGGTACGTCCACCCGGCCTCCCGCATGCCCACTATACGCCCTCGCTCAAAGTCCGTCAACTGCACATACGGTTCACGTCCACGCTGTCGCGGCATTCTACCAGTGTTAAAGACTGCGATGGAGATCCGTATGCCACGGCAAACTGGCTGACACTGACGGCGGCGGTGCCCAAACGCTGCGCAGCTAGCGCCATTTGACGGCCAACACCGCGGTTCCTGGTGTGTCCGCTGTGCCGTGCATGTGATCATTGCTTGTACAGCCTTCTCGCAGTGTCCGTAGCAAGTATGGTGGGTCTGACGCACCGGCGTCAATGAGTTCTTATTTCTATTTCCAGGAGTGTATTTACTTCAGTTTGTTCAACAATCAGTCTAGCTAGATGTCTGACGTAGTAAGTCTGTAAACCGGCTCCAAGCTGAATCAACTTCAGGAGCTTCTTCACCAAAAACTGCCGTGAAAAATAAAAACTACACCGTCATTGTAACCGTTGCTAGATTACACAAAGAAACAGAGTTAGTACTGAAGAACGTAAGCTCCTTCATGAGGTAAAACGAATAATAACAACTGACAATCAACTTATGTGCATTCATTTATTGACATAATGGCTTTAAGTTGTATTTCCTCTATTTTCTGTTGACTTTTGATTCCTTTTTGTTTGTTAATGTTTACTTACGAATTAGTTCATACAGCAATTAAGTAGAAACTGTAACGAGGTGTGTATAAATCGATAACCGGTAATACTCGGTATGTACATCCCACGGTTTTAGAATCACTTGACAGCTGTTTTAAACCACACAACTCCTAATACCAACCCACCAAAGCGATGTCTAAGGCTGTAAGGATATAGTAGCTAATGATTTATTCTCCAATTCTCTTGTTGCAGAACATTTTCTACAATGGCACAGGAAACTGTACACGGAAACAATTAGCTATTGTATTTAAAGCATTATTTACAGAACTACAGTAGAAATAAGAATCACAATAGAAAACTGTTCCGCAAATAAAGAACATGAAACAACTTACATCACAAACGATACTCTCACGAAACTCATAATCACAATCAGGATATACAGAAAGGTGTGTCACATTCACATGACTTTCTCTAGCCCTCTACCGTTTATTAGGGGTGTAGAAACTAATGTTATTAAACTTTATATATTTTGTGGGACAGCCGTGATATGCAAAAGCATTATGTGGTACAACAGTGGGGCAAGTGGCAGGAATATGTCCCGGGGGGGGGGGAGTATGAGGGTGGTCTGAAAATCCAAATGGCAGCACTCGTAAACAAAAGCTAGTGAATTTCGCTGTTGATCTGTTGACAGTTACTCACCAAAGTTTCAGCCATTTTGGTCGCTCAATTGTTATGTAACAGTCGTTCGAGTGAGCTGATGTGAGTGTTTTTATGAAAATGAACAAAATCGGGTATCCAGCTGTCATTAAATATTTGTTTTTGAAAAGCAATAAGTCTACGCAAATCAAAGATGAGTTGGATTCTGTGTATGGGGACTCTGCACCATCATTTACCATAGTGATTCTATTTTTCTATTTTTGTATTTACATCTTCCAACTTTAAGTCATATATGACGATGGTATTCAAATCAGTACAGGGTGCATAGAGCTTAAGGGTTATAATACCGAACATTCATCTTTGAGGTTAACGGACAAACTTATCACCCTGACCGATATTGGGTCCGATTGACACGCTACCACCACGCTACAGAGGCCATATACTTGAGACATTTATGGAAAATCAAATGGCACAACTTGAATATGACTGGGAATAGCAAAAACACACGCAACTATTGTAATTAACTTTTCGTAGCAACAGCCGTTACCGAGGTGCCATGTCAAGGGTTCGGAGTTTGGAAGCAGTTCCTTAGCAACCTTCAGTTTAAAAGTCTGACTATCGCTACTACAGAGTATGTAAATATTTGTGATAGTAAGAGATTCCGCACTTATCTCTAAGAACGATTTCCTTATTGAAGTTGTAAGCTTTACAGATAAAATTGTTGACTTAGTTTGTAATTCCAGTTTAGAGGTTTTCCTTTTTTATTGTTGTTTCGCAACACAGTGTTGTGTATATTGTGGTTAGTTGCACATGGTTAACGCAATACAACAAACACCGTGGTCCCGTCATGCGCCGCTGAACAAACGACCGAACCCTCCATGTTTAAAGTTTTAGTGATATTTCTTAAATATCGAATACTGAGTTCCCTCTAAATATACGTTATACAAAATTGTCACCAGAAACACACCTCTGTGTTTCAGCACTTTGCCAGTTTTAAATTCTCTATTTTTTCTCCTAGTTTAATGATAACTTAGCAGAATTTCAAGGTCGCTTTCAAACTACACTTTGAAGGTTTACCTCGATTTACCAATACTTCCTCCCCTATCTACTTCGGGATAAACATTATCTATTGTAGTTACAAGGGAATACAGTAGACTTTAAGTGATAGTCAAATGTTTTAGAACTGGTTGTCTAGGTGACGTCTTTGAAATTCCGTTTTCTTTGTACGTTCAAAGAGATGAAAAAAATGAATATGGCCTTCATATTGCAGAAAAGTGTAACTGTTATAAAATGCAGATAGATGACAGGGATACCTCGCCAATGGTTAGTTCCAGAAAAAATCTGATTTGTCATGAACTGTAAGTATGAAAACGTCTTAACTGTATTTTTATCAAACTTGTTATAGCCACTAAGATGAAGTAGATTCGACCTTGTAGGAACAGTTGTGTAAAGGATAATGGACAGAAAATGTCATGTGAACATACTTTTCTTGTAATTTAGCATCTCACAACATTTACACAACAATTTTAAGAACTGTTTGTTGACCATGAAAGGAGACAATGGAATGTTTTTAAGACGCTCTAGTTATGTTTGGGACCGGACTTAACCTTTGAAACAATAGCAGAACAGCATTATGTCACTGTGACTTACATAACAGCAATTGCAATTTCGTGAGGATATTGCGTGAAACTGCTCTGTCGTTTTGGTGGCCGAATTAGGTAACACATTTCTCACAGATAACCTGAGTTATTAACACAACACTTTTTCTTTGGTTTCGACTCATCCAAACTAGATCTGTGGTTTTGTATGCCATTTGTCTCGACTTTATTTTCAGCAAAATGGAAGAGCTCGTCTCTGTGGTGAGGTGGTAGCGTGTCGAGAGGTCTGGAGTTGTAATCTCGTTAGTGATAAGGTTTTCCCTTGTCCTAAAAGATGAATGGTAAATCTTCAGTCACCAAGCGGGAAAGCTCAGACGGTTTCGTCTGCGGCTGGCATTTGGGACGCGCTGGTTCGATTCCCGTGGCCGACCTACCTGACCCATAATTTTTCCGGGGGGTTTCCCGGGTCACCAGGCGAATGCTGGGTAGGTTAATTACATCACCCGAATTTCCTGTCCCTCCATTTCATCTCCATTATTATTTCACATCATCTAACATCTGGTAGAAGTGTTGGTTATGCTGACTGAAGGGTGCTGACCTATTTCTAATGTATTGCGCCTGCAACTGAAGTATTCCCAACCTTGTATCCTGAAGTCCATTAAGTTTCGTTGAAACTCCATGTTGATTGGTTATCCAATATTTAATTGGCAGTTGTAGGTGTTTTCTTTAGTTATTTCTTCTTACTCCATGAGCCTGGTTACCTTCGACGATGTTAAGAGTGCTTTTTGACGTGTCGTTTGGGTTTATTTTCCTTCTCCATAAATTAATGTTGATCCTCTTCCACTAGATGTTGATGTTAATTGATGTCATCTCTTTGTATAAATCTTGTTGATCTCAATTGTATCGGGGTATTATCTTGTTGTGTTATCTCTCCTCTTCTTCTATTCCGTAGTTGTGCTCTATTCTGGTTGTAGTCTTCAAAGGCCAAATTGGATACCAGTTCTGTCATAGTTTCCAACTGTTTATAATCTTCTTCTTTCCTCACTATATTCCGTATATATTTTCCTTGTAGTTTTGTTCTACCTTCTTGTAATTCGAATATACATTTACTGCATTCAAACAATGAATGCTCTGGGTTGCCTGGATATCACAATCTGATATCTGATATCTGTGGTTGCAGATATCACAATTACTATTTTGTCTTTTGCCTATTCGACTGAAGTATGTATCACACGGTTCATGTCCTAATATGTAATGTATGATTCCCTTCCTCGGTTTAAAATGCTTCATCCGTAACCTTTCCTTGATGTTTGGTAATATTTCGTAAATTATCCTTCATTCATCCGCGTTATTCCACTCATGTCGCCAGTCATAGGACGGTCTCTAGGACGACATGTTGGACTGTTTCAAGACCGACTTGGGGTGGGATGTGGGCTTTACTTGCCTGCCGGGTAGTTACTAACTGGTAAAATGTAGGGAGTCTGCCCTCTGCACTATCGAGACTCCTTGGGACATCTGCCTCTGCTTCCTCTCACCTCATCCTTCCTCCCAGTGGTGCCCCACTTGGGACATAGGTATAATACATTAAGACTGGTCACAGGGCTGAATCCCCTCCGTAAGAATCTATTATAACTCTAGGCTCTATGGATCCTGGACTCATTTGAACATCATCATCCTAAATGACTTAACGTTGGAAGTATACCATTCAAAAATTAATTCCTGAAGTTCCACTGCAAATATACGCACTTTTTGTATCTAGAAATATAACTCAAAATCGAAGAGACAAAATATCATCTTAGGAATAAGGCTTTCCTTGTTCCAACGAGAGAACAAGAAGATCTCCCCCCTCCCCACCTCTAGCTATCCTTTTCTTGGAAGAGTTTTCCGAAAATTTTGATTTCCTTAAACATGGTTCTAATGTTATTTTTATTATATTATCCATATTTTCATGACAAATGAAATGCATATGTTAAATTTTCTGTGAATGTCCTCAGAAGTCGTCTACATTCTGAATGACTTTGTTATAAATGGTAAACTGTAAGATATAGACAAAATATTACTACACAACAAATGTCTATCTTGAATTTTCTGGGAAATTTTCTGTGAATGTACTCAGAAGTTCTCTTTATTCTGAATGACTTTTGTATAACTGATAAACTGTAAGAGATAGACAAAATATTACTACACAACAAATGTATATCTTGAATTTTCTGTGAATGTTCTCAAAAGTACTCTTTATTCTGAATGACTTTTGTATAACTGATAAACTGTAAGAGATAGACAAAATATTACTACATAACAAATGTATATCTTGAATTTTCTGTGAATTAACTCAGAAGTTCTCTTTATTCTGAATGACTTTGGTATAACTGATAAACTGTAAGAGATAGACAAAATATTACTGCACAACAAATGTGCATCTGGTTAATACACACATTTATGAAAAATACATCTTTTGTAGAGTAACAATCTTTGGAGATATTCCGTGTTTTAGTTTTGAATTTCCCAATACTTGGGAGATCGTTATTCGTTCGCCTCTTCTGTTCAAGTAAAAACAACTGCCTAGCGACCAGCTGTTGAAACATTTGACTATCACTTCACTGTCAGTGGCGAAGAGTGGAAGCGGCTCCTGTATATCTGCAACTCGTGGACTTGGGTTCGAAACGTGTTGCCTGTATACAGGTAGCGCTTGCATAAACGTCATATTACGCTTCGCCCCTTTCTACTGCGTTCCCTTATTCCTTCGTATTTAACAGGAAATGTGTAAAAAGGCATTTGTCAGACATGTTTTAATAAGGGTGAGCTGACAAAGTTGTGTGAGTGATGCACATCACGTTTTTTTTTTTTTTTTTTTTTTTTTTTTTTTTTTTTTTTTTTTTTTTTTTTTTTTTTACACATTCTGCATTCAATATTAAATTGAATTGAATTTGTATTTAACTGCTATATTTCTGAACCTTGCATTTTATAGCGTGCGTGAAAAACCTTTAGTTTTGCTCAAATGCCTCTATCCGGTTTGGGATTCGTTTGCGGGGAAATGTTCACGTCAGATTAACGTCGCTTCTCGTAAATGTGATTCTGAATGGAAGTTCTACAGAGGTGATCATTATCTCGGTTTAAATGACTGATTATTTCAGCAGAAGTGGAAAGGTCAAGAACGCTTAGAGGGCAGGGTCAAAAATGGCATGAACTGGTTCGTTCTCATGCCCCAGAGCAAGGAGAAAATGAACCATCACTAGCTGCTTCGTGCATAGCACATTACTGGCCTGTCTTCCAACACGCAGTCAGTTAACTTGCCACATTCACTTGTTTCTTCTTATCACATGAAAAAAGTATGCAATTCTAAAGCGAGCATATAGCTTTCATTTGATTAACAAATCACTGTCGCTATTTCACTTGTACTATAAGACACTGTTTGCTCAAGTGTTTTGTTTTGAAGTGGAAGATGACGATGCGGTGGCCGTAAGAGAGAATGTTGCACCCACAGAGCATCACGTTTAAGGAACTAGGAACTGTGTCGGGCGTGGGAATAATGTAGGGAGTGGTTCAAAGTGCATACGAAGGTTAGATTGCCCTTCACAACAGCAGAGGAGGAGGGTGGAGATACGAGAGCACTGCATTCACTGCGCTGAATGTCATCTTGAAGTAGGACACTGCCTTCGAACATCATTTTACTTTACATAGAATGTCATACTGGACACCCCTGCACTCACATGACTTTCTCTACTCTTGTATAAACGTTTGCTCCTCTATCTATTTCAATATAAAATTATAGTAGGTACAAGGGAATACAGTATACTTTTAAGTGATAGTCAAATGTTTTAAAACTGGTTGTCTAGGTGACTTCTTTGAAATTACGTTCTCTCTGTATGTTCAAGAGATAAAAAATGAAGGTACAAGGGAATGTGGGAATACATTATACTTTTAAGTGATAGTCAAATGTTTTAAAACTGGTCTGGTGCCAGATGATCAAGTAGATGGCTACCAACCACAGTTTATATCAGTTTCATCAAGGCTAAGCTAGTAAACGATCGTTAAATAAACAATATAATTGCATGTTTAATTAGGAAAAGCAAGAATATGAAAGCAGTAGGACGTCGATCTCTTATCGTAACTCGATATTTGTCCTCAATGGAACAGATGAGAAAGTTGATTAGAGATGGAGCGTGCTTCACTTTAAGGTAACACACATCACGGCAAAAATATAGTAGCAAGGTAGTCTATGGTAGTATTGCATTCCACCCATACACTTCGAATGCTGTTGATGTTGATGATGATGATGATGATGATGATGATGATGATGATGATGATGATGATGATGATGATGATGATGATGATGATGATGATGATGATGATGATGATGATGATGATGATGATGATGATGATGATGATGATGATGATGATGATGATGATGATGATGATGATGATGATGATGATGATGATGATGATGATGATGATGATGATGATGATGATGATGATGATGATGATGATGATGATGATGATGATGATGATGATGATGATGATGATGATGATGATGATGATGATGATGATGATGATGATGATGATGATGATGATGATGATGATGATGATGATGATGATGATGATGATGATGATGATGATGATGATGATGATGATGATGATGATGATGATGATGATGATGATGATGATGATGATGATGATGATGATGATGATGATGATGATGATGATGATGATGATGATGATGATGATGATGATGATGATGATGATGATGATGATGATGATGATGATGATGATAATAATAATAATAATAATAATAATAATAATAATAATAATAATAATTCTAGAAAAAATTGTGTTTAAAGCCACAAGCGGTGACAGCGATGAATCATGAAATAATGCCCACCTCTGTAGTGTGGTGGTAGCGTGTCAAGAGGTTCCAATCACGGGCAAGGTGATAAGGTTTGCCCTTATCCTGAAAGATGAATGAGTGTCTGGTAGTTCTAAACTCTAGGGACCCTAGGCTCATTTGAACATCATTGTCCCAGAGTGGAGGACGTAATTTTAAAACAGAATGAAATGATAATACGGAAAGTAAATTTGGGAATTGAATATGCCAGACCTATCTTTGAGTACTTCCCAGTATTTGTCAGTAATGAGAACTGAGTAAAACTGGAGGGGGGGAAAACTTCAGTCAGAGGAAGATTCACTATGTGTGTGCGTGTATGTATGTGTGTGTAAGAGAGAGAGAGCAGCATGAAAAAAAAAACTTATTTGACATTACATTTAGTAAATTAAGCTCAGCAAGTTCTAAGTTTGGGAGACGAAGAGTTCCAAAAACCATCCCTTGTATAGAGAAATGTTCCTTCGAAAGTACTCTTAAAGATAAACCATATTTTTAAGATGTAATGATGAGAAATAAAATGTAAATCTTGAATTTTCTGGGAATCTCCTCAGAAGTGTTCTTCATTCTAAATGATTTTTGTATAACTGATAAACTGTAAGAGATACACAACATATTATTACACAACAAATGTATATTCTGTTGAAATGCACAATTTATATTCTTTTTAATATGGAGTTAATCATTGATAAAAATCTGCTTGTAATTAGCTTGAATTTTCCAAAACTTATAGCTTTTTCAAATGAAGCTTTTTTTTTTTAAACGGTAGAGTCAGACTCAACATTCAATTTCATAGCCGGGATTTTAACCCCGGATCTCCCAGAATCCACATATCTCTTAACCACTGAGCTACTATGGCCAACATGCCAGCATGGTATGGAGAATTTAATGTCAACACGAAATTGTAGAATGAATTGTTTTGTTATCATGCTAAAACGGTTATCCTCTAGGAGAATTAGTGCCTATTATTTCAAAGCTTTCAAGACATCACATCAAACGCTGAACCCAAATACTAGATCTGGAATTTTTCGTTTATGAGTTATAGTTCACATTTTTGTGATACACGACTTCCCGTATTAACGCAAGTTTAATGAACTGCCGACATAGACCTTCCGCTCATCCTGAACTTCAGTAGGCCAAACCTGCTGTCCTTGTCAAACTTGTCCGATGAGTTCTGTCTGCTGAAATTGCTGGAAATAACCCAACGATTCTTCACGGCCAATGTCACAATGAATGTAGAAAGTGCGTGTAACACGCTTTCCAACTACTACGTTCATTTCACATCTGACAGCCCTTCGTCTGTTTCTCTCTTGTATGTGCTCCCTTTTAGACACGGAATAGTTATGGAATACAATAGCATAGAGTGATAGTCAAATGTTTTAAAGCTGGATGTCTAGGTGAGGTCTTTGAAATTTCGTTCTCTTTGTATGTCCAAGAGATAAAACATGAAGGCACAAGGGAATGTGGGAATACCGTAGAATTTAAGTGATAGTTAAATGTTTTAAAACTGTTTGCTAGGGATGTCTTTGTTTTCCCAATTCCGGCATTCAAATATACCTTAGTAGAAATTCTATATTTGGTATAGAAATTGGTTGTCCGATTTGTTCCAAAAATATAAAACAATTTCCTTCATTTATTTTTTCTTAAACAATTTATTTATTAATCAACTGTCAGATATAATACATTTTGTGTTCAAAACGACGTTGTTCTCGGTAATAGAAACAAAAGACTACACAACGGTTTGACAAACAAACATCGAGTCAAACCTTTCTGATGGTGATTTTACACAACCATTTTATTTACTTGTCAGTAATTGTTGTCGACCGTCTTTGAAACGTTTATAAACTACCGTCTTGCTCTCAAAGTAGTTTTACACAGTCGACATTTCAAATGTGGTGCTTTATTATATTTGACAAAAAAAAAAAATGAAAGTATGGTGGATAGTCGAAAACAGCTAAACGTTTTACACTGTTAACAATAAACTAAGTGTTCAAAACCCATGAAAATGCAAACATAAATCGGGAACATAGGTACGAACAAGGTACAAAAAATAAAAGTTTTGAAAATCGGATGTATAAATACCGCGAAATTAAAAAATTCCTCTTTTTTTCGCCTCTCATATTTCCATATTCGCACTGTACTTACAAAGAAATACATGATAAAACGACTTCTACAAAGTTTATTCCATCTAAGTTCTCATACAGTTGAAGTAACTGGATAGAATATAGAACGACGGATGTGTTAGTTCTGTCAAGTGTGAAGACATTTTCTCCGCGCGTCCTTGAATCGTATACCTCAACTTGACCCACTCTTGAAACCAATACATCAGCAATTCTCTAGTAGAAAGTGTCTCCGGCATTTTTGAAACTATATCTTATGAAAGTATTTGTGTATTAATTCCAGCAGGACCTTTAAAAACGCAGAGCAGTGCTTTATTTTGCCTTTCTTTTGTTTGTTAATACGACCTGCTGCGGTTTCAGACGTGTGACAATGACCGTGAAGTATATCATGTGCTACTCCTAAAACCAGTTTACAGCAGATCCTGCCAAAATTACTGAAATTAACATTTCGACGTGAACTTGCCAAAGTGAAAGTTAGACCACAAATACCAAGCGAGTCTCCAGGTCTCAGTTATTTCCCCAAATGTCCATTTTCGCTGTGTAATTCCTGTGGGATGACTGTGGCTAACAGTTTCAAACTTGAAAACGCAGGGCTCTGCTATGTAGTGACTCCTGAATTCGGCCGCCTTGCCTCTCCCAGGGATGCCTTGTCTGTGTTACAGGCACAAGATCTACTCGTATAGCCAAACGCATTACATTAACAAACTATCTCTATTAGTACTACAGGTTGTTTCGAAACGACACCAAACAAATAGTTTACCGTTCAGGTAATGGGGCAAAGGACAGTTACTTGTGGAAAAAGTCGATAGTGACTCGGACAATTCCAAGGTTCCTCATTTTGCTATGGTCTTAATTGTACAGTACTTTCAACCCAGAGGAAGACACCTTCGAGAGTTGTGACGTATTTCAGCCGGGAGCGAGCCCCGCAGTGCGTGTGACGTCAGACAAGAGCGGTGTAGTACCAAGTTGTCTATATAAATGGCGCTGTGAGTACAGAATCCGAGGGTTCAGTCAGGTGTAGGGCAGAGGAAGACAACTTCGAGAGTTGGGACGTATTTCAGCAGGGAGCGAGGCTTGCAGTGCGTGTGACGTCAGGCAAGAGCCGTGTAGTACAAAGTTGCCTATATAAATGGCGCTGTGAGTACAGAATCTGAGGGTTCAGTCAGGTGTAGGGCAGAGGAAGACACCTTCGAGAGTTGTGACGTATTTCAGCCGGGAGCAAGGCCTGCAGTGCGTGTGACGTCAGGCAAGAGCCGAGTAGTACCAAGTTGTCTATATAAATGGCGCTGTGAGTACAGAATCTGAGGGTTCAGTCAGGTGTAGGGCAGAGGAAGACAACTTCGAGAGTTGTGACGTATTTCAGTCAGGAGCAAGGCCTGCAGTGCGTGTGACGCCAGGCAAGAGCCGTGCAGTACCAAGTTGTGTATATAAATGGCGCTGTGAGTACAGTTCAGTCAGGTGTAGGGCAGAGGAAGACAACTTCGAGAGTTGTGACGTATTTCAGTCAGGAGCAAGGCCTGCAGTGCGTGTGACGTCAGGCAAGAGCCGTGTAGTACCAAGTTGCCTATATAAATGGCGCTGTGAGTACAGAATCTGAGGGCTCAGTCAGTCTAGCGTACTCGATGACCACAATGTAGCTGCCACGTACCAAAAGGAACTCTTACATTTACAATGTGACGATTTATTGAAAGACAAATATACACACAACTTGGCTGATTTTTACAAGAATGTCCCCCAAACCAGATTTCCGAGGTTGTATTCACTTGCCCACGGACATTGTGTATGTTTGGCTCGACATATGTTATGAAATTGGCTAAGTCCAAACCCCGGAGTACCTTGTCGTATCACAGACTTCGATTACAAATTTCTCAGACATTACGTCCTGACATTACGTCCTGACATTCGTTAAAGAAAAACGAAACAGAAAGTGTCGAAAAATGTCCACGTAATTCTCTTCTGAATGAGTCTCCTCTAATTTTCAGAGAAAATTACTTTGTTTTGTTTTATTTTATTTCCAATTTGACTGTCCTTCAGATAAACTACGAATTTGAAGTTTTATATATTTTCTCATAACACAGAGCCAAAATGTAATCGTTTATAAACTGTGACCAATTGTGTAATTAAAGCAGTCAGCATTAATATTACATTACCCAATACGTTTCCTGTCTTACCTACCCGCATACATCAAACTATTCCTACCCCTTCGACAGCATTAATCAGCGCGGTGACGTCACACGCTAACCTGCCTTTCGTTCGGGTGCATATTTTGCGGTGAGAGCTGGCAGAGCTGACGTCACACCGCTACTGCCTGTCTTCCCCTGTTTCAACCTGTTACTGTAAAATCAAGAGCTTCCTTTCAACTTACAAATGCTTTATTTAGTATTATTAAACACAGTGAAATAAAATGCTTGTCTCATTGCACGAGGCATATAGTTTTGGTTAACTTTATCTATAATTATTTGATGTTTTCTGTTCTTTTTATCATTTAATGCTTCCATCCTCTATCTCACTAATATTAACTTCCCTCTAAAAGGTTTAAGTTGCATATGTCCACCAGCTTGTTTGCTGACATCGACTGTTATAACGGAATGTTGGAACACGTTAAACACCCATAAGCAAATAACTAAAGAATAAGCCAAATAAATTATTAATAGTAGCAAGCTACCGTGGAGTATGTCGGTATGTTTACAAACAGCCACAGTACGTGACACCTGCGAATTTCGATAGCGTGAGGCACGCGCCAGTGTTCTTGTATACACTCATTCTGGAGCATTTTTATGCGGCTCTATTGGTAAAAAATATGTCACATAGAACCTGAGCAACTACTTCTATATATTTGTTTCTGTATATGGCGTAACCTCGAAATCAAGTCATTCGATATTGATGTAATTGCTTTTACCCGCTTCTGTATCGTGGTGGTAGCGTGTAAGTAAAAGTCGAGAGATTTCATCCGTTATTTGCAATAGTACCACTGTACCAAATTATAAAAGGGCAGATTCACCACAAATAAAAACTCTCTAACATTTTGAAAAGGGTGCTTCAACAAGTTTCCTATCTTTGAACTTAAATAAAACACGTTCTATAAATGTTAGATGTTTATTTTGGAACAGTTAATGTCATTACGTATGAAAGAGAAAAGCGGTTGAGTGACCGCCACGACTTCGTTGAGTTGTGCGTATACGGTTGTCCCAATTTTCAATGACAGAAGAACATAAATTAGGTCCGACTTCACGAATAACACGCGTGATGTCATTCATAAGATGATTTACTCTTTCTGTTTTGTTAGCATAGACTCGAGATTTAACATAACCCCACAAGAAGTAATCTAACGGCGTTAAATCACATGATCTCGGGGATCAGTTAACATCACCATCACGGTAAATGATAAAACATCTAAACTTCTCATTCAAAAGATCGATTCTTTCGAGAGTAGTATGACATGTCGCACCATCTTGCTGGAACCAGATGTTTCTGAGATCTACACCATCCAATTGAGGCCAAAAATAATCCCTTAAAGAGTTCGGTATCTTGCTACATTGACGGTTAGAGCTTCTCCAGCTTGGTCTTGGAAAAAATATGGACCAATAATTTCAGCATACTAAAATGCAGAGCACACAGTAACCTTTTGGGGGTGAAGTGATCGTTGTTGAGTCTGCATTGGATTGTGATTCCTCCATTAGAATCAATTTTGTTTGTTAACAAAACCATCCATCCAAAAGTGGTCTTCGTCATTTAATACGAAAATCCGGGTCAGTTTGCAATTGCTCCATAGTCCAGTCCGCTAATACACGGCGCAACCTATGGTTGTTCGGCTTTAGTTCTTGAGTTAACAGCAACTTCAAGTGCAGATACAGAATTCGTCAAGTTGTGGTCGGCGAGCAATTGATTTGTTTCTGTTCTCGCGTACACTCTCACGAACGGCGCCTATATTTTCGTTGGAGCGCTTACGTCGATTACGTACAGGTGTTCTTTGATCGCTGACAGAACCACTTCTTTCAAATTTATCGATCAAACGGCGAATCGTTCTCTCGCAGGGACGGTTATACACACCGTAAACTTCACGCAATACACGGAAGGTAATTTCCAAAGAACGGGGGACGTAAAGAAATGAATTGGTCAGGTACTTTAAATGAGCTACCGTGCAACGTGAGACGTAAAGCTTTAAGTTACGATATGTAGAGAAAGTTTTGCATTCCACCCAAAAATTCGATGCCCAGATTACAGTGAAGCCAACACAAAACTTGAGTCTTCCCTGATCACTAAGATCGGCAATCTGCCATGTGATCAACATGCATTTATTCTAAGACATTTTTACAAACTAGTAGCTAACAAGGCGTTAATAGTTAACATGCATGCCAGATGTTAGGTTTTTATGTGATACATTCCAAGAGAACGTCATGTGGGTGCACTTCCTCATTTCTGCAACATCGTCACCTGTCTAGCTTCCTCTTCCGGCAATTTTGTAACTCGTGCAAACACAACTCAAGTCAACGAAAAGTTTATTTAAATATATTATGTTTTCAAGAGATTTGGTACCTTTCCTCTGTCGTTTAAGGAGACATGAAAAGCTTTGGTAGTTAATACATTTGAGAACATGTTACCAACGTAGTTCGTTTGTTTTCCACCATTAACTTATTTTGAAAAGTTGGTGACATGCATTGAAGAATTTGAAACAATAATAAACGATATTTTTGTAGTGACTTAGGCCACCAAAAAGTTATTTGAAATACATTTTGTTTTTATTAGATGTACATTTTTGTGTTTGTAGTTTTGTTTTACCTGTTGTGCACAATTCCTTCAAAAACAGACACTTCACATGACTCTGCCAGAAATATCTTAATTGACACGGTTTTTGAAACTAAATCGTAACAGGCGTTTTCGAGAGAAAAAGGGCACACAGAGATAATTATAGGGGACGTCCAAACAAATACCTGCGATGTAATCTTGACATCAACTTTTAGGGTGGAGTACAAACAGTTTGAAATAATCAAGTTTGGTCCTCTACGCTGAGTAAAGTGCTTATGGATATGTATGACTGAAATTTCATGAATATTTTACAAAAATTACCTTTTCCTCTTTTTAGTCCATAAAATGTAAGCCTTTCTGAATCCAAAGAATGCTAAGATAACATCCGAAAGCCATTTTAAATTATGTAATCTAGTTTGAAAGTTACGTGAATGCTAGTGTTAGATGTGAATTCTAATTCTTTATCCTTGTTTTCTCGCTATTGAAAATGTCAGCATTTCTTCATCATTTAAGACGCTCCTTGCTTCGCAGTTTTGGTGTTAGACCAATGAAACTTGCTACAAACGTTCACAGAGATACAGTCAATAGAAATTGTCCTGCGTTTTATTGTGAGATGCATTTAAGTACACTTTCTTTACTTCAAAACACAAAAAAATCAAATTTTGGGTAAAAAAACGCCATATTCATAGCTTTAAAGATTTCCGGAGCCTAAAGTTATTGAGACACAGAGAAACCTAGGGCAAATTAAAAAATTAGATGTATTCGGAACTTATTGTTAAAATATTAGACCAAAAATTAAGTTATTTTGTCGCAAGGGACTTTTTAGGTGACGTAACCAAAAATAAATAAATTTAACCATATTTTCCAAACTATCAAAGTGAGATTGACAAAATTTGGGTTGTATTACATTCGCACTAAGTTACATCTGTGATATAAATCTTAAAAAGCTAGCGTTATTAGTTCAGGATTTCAACGTTTCGTCATAGGACGAAAATATTCCGTCCCGAAATCATGTTTTTACACTACACAATATCTTAGCTTTATTATGCTAAATTAACAAAGTAAAATAATAGGTTAGTGTGTGTTGACCAGACAGATCCTATGGTATCAAAATATAGCGCGGGTTTGGATAGTCAGCCTGAAAAATTCAATGCCATTGCCGGGATATGAACCGCAGATCTCGTGGTCTCCGTCCGGTCGCTCTTAACTATTGATCTACCATGGCGAACGCACCGACATGACATTAAATTCCCCAACTGACTCGTATGTTTCCAAGTAAAATAGGAGCTCTTATATACAATGAGACAGGCACCTTTGTGGCGACTTACTGTGGCCCCCCCCCCCCATTTATACCCACCTTTAACTCCAATGGTAATATCGGCGGCCGTTGTCCTTTGGAACATATCGATGGTGTGAACTCGCAATCGTTGGGTTATATCATTAGACTTGCACACATTCACACTCTCATTCGTATTTCCAGACTCTTGGGAAGATGAGGATTCATTTTGGTTGGAGAAAAATCCCCACCCCCAGCCGAGAATCGAACCCGGGCAGGCAGGTGCTCTACCGACTGAGCTATGAAGCCAGCCGATTTACTATAAGTACTTAAGTTCCAGGCTTCATAATTACATTATTATGTTAATTGATAGAATTTACAACGGGACGGAAACAGGGAGATCCATGGTTCAAATCCCGGCTATGGCATTGAATTACTCAGTCTGATTCTACCTGTTGAAGCCTTGCCCTATACACGGCTGGTGCGGAAGAGGAATTAATATTCATATAGCCCAAGTTAGCTCTAGGTCAGATGTGCCAACTAGTGTCACTGAGGGTGACTCCCCTCCTTTTCCCCTCCTTCAGTTTTTCGCTTAGTGGCATGCGGGTGCAAGGAACAGCTCACTGTCATTGGCTATTGCGGTACGTCTACACCACTTCGTGTTTTAAAACAAATGCAAGTAAGCGGCGGACAGTCAACTTGTCCCGTTACAGAGCCCGACATCGACAGGGAGCGGGTTTTGCCCTATTTGCCTATTTTATTCTTTTATTCAGAAACGTAGGCTTTTAAGTTATAAACACGTTTTCTACAATTATTAGCCTAATTTCTTAGATTTATAGTACCTATAAACGCTTATTTCATACGTTTGTACCTATTCTGTTTATTAGTGTCTAAAACTGCCCTTTTAGCCAATTTCTTCTGCTTGTAATTTGTGACAACAGCTTTTGCATTTGTTAGTTTCAACGTGAAGTTTTCGGGGAAGAGAAATTTCTTACTGAGGCACATTGGATATACAAAAAGGGGTTTATTAAGGAGACATATCTGTGCAAATTGGCCCAAGACTTACAATACCAAATTTAGTTTTTTGTCTTAAAATTAATAGACATACATCAGTAATATAACGTTCTTTTTTTTCTAGAGGTACTACAGAAAACGTTACATGACTATTTAGATAACCCTACACCTGTATCGTAGCTGCTATTACGTACTTTTAACCTCAGATTTCCCAGATTCCATATGTTCTACATTTTCATAACTTCAAAATGCTCTACAGGATGCAGTTTTCTATTAATCTGTATGAAATTCTAAACATGCTTCTAAGGGCAACTGCATATTAAGTGTACCCATTTAAATTTGTTGTGTTTTTGTTATTTGTATTGAAAAGAATTATAACGCTTACTTCTTAATGAAAACGCTTAGGAAAATAAAAATAGTTAAATATGTATGATTATTTTTTCCCTTCGTTGATATGGCGAATACAAATATGTCACATAAATAAGGTCATTAATAGTTTAAAATGGGTGCAGAAGCTTGCACCCCAAGCATTCATTTTTAAAATTACAATATGTGGGATATTTTGAAAATCACCTGTAATTCAGGCATAAACTGTTAATTCCTCACAAACTGTTGTAACTAAAAAGCTGAAACTTGGTGTTATTCCATTCTTGATCGATCACAAAAATAAATGGTATAAATTTGAAACAAATCTAACAAAAGCTTCAGATATTTTAATTTTCATCCTTATGCCCACCCCTCCCCAAACCCATGTTTTTGTTTTTTGATATAGTTAATTACTTCACACCTTTCCGCACATTATGTTTCTTACTTAGTGAAGTGGATTTATATGTATTTTAATTATACGACAATATCTGTTATTTTAACTTGCTGCGGAGCCATTTATGAAATTTGGAATAAATGTAGAACTGTTTCGTCTAGGGAACCGCAAAATACGAGTGTTTAGCGAATTTGTTGCAGCAGATGTTGCGATGATTGTCATTTTGTTATAGTACATTTTAAGAGCCATTTTACTAAAATTGTGTATTTCTAAGTGATTACTTAGCAAATTTTTAGTGCCTATTTTGTCCATTTTAGTGTCTTTTTGCCTGCCTATTTTACACATTTTAGTGCCTATAAACCGCTCGCTACTAATAAGAATAAGAACTTCACTTAAATTATGAACTAATAATTATTTACATGTAGCTATAAAAATATAATTCACAATGGTATTCAATACACATTATGCACATAAAAATATGAATAGTTTAACAACCCGCCACTGAATCTTCCGCACGCTCTTCCTCACCCCAGTATCTATTACGTCACCTGCGAAGGTTTACTAGGAGGGGGGGAAAGGTAACTACCCTGTTTCCCCTCAATGACACCTATTCTAGGTCGATCGGCTGTTTTTAAATAATTGCCACTTTTTAAAAAAGTTAAAAATGTCAATAAATTGATTGAGAAATGAGCTCATTTGGATAAAAACACAATGCATTAACCGTACTTGCAGTAAACTGCCACTTACCTCACCTGTTGCTATTTGAATCCTTGAGGCCGAAAACAGAATCAACTCGGGTTGCCCTTGGCTAACTATGCACACTAAATACATCACATGCGTTCTGTTTTCACTTATCCACACGTTACCCGCCGCGTTCAACACCGTTTCACGTTTAAACCGCAGTCTATGTTCAAGTTCATCTCTGAATCGTATTTACTGCAACACAATTTCATTTTACTCTTACTTTCTGCGAAGAATGCAGCTTACCGCGCCATGTTCAACCGAGGTAACAAAACACTATCAGAAATAATTAGTACCAACTTAGCAGAATACGAAACGATATATCGACCTGCACTTGTTTTTCTGGTGCGTGTAAAATATCTAGACCGACTCTACCACTGCGATCGAGAGAATTCGGCACTCGATCTAGCAGACCGGGGTTCGATTACTGACTGAGGCGAGGAGGTTCATTTTTGTCAATCACTATGATTTCTTATTTCCTGTCTTTATGCTTAACAGGAGTACCGTTAGAGGCGAAATTTTCTAAAGTATTCATTCAATTTCGTTAAAAATGTAATCTGAACTTTATCTTATACATTCAATGCTTTTATATTTGTTACGGAACTTCTTCAGTTCACTATTTATTGGAGAACTACACTAAAATTAACAATAAATAATGCTTATCTTGAAGTAGATATGGCAACAAGTGTTTGTACAAGAGTAGAGAAAGTCATGTGAGATTTATAAAACATCTGTTGTATGGATCTAGTGTGATACTTTGCGACCTTGTGGGAACCTCCTCCGGTGAGTGAATGGCTAGTGTTGTATAACAGAACTAGGAAAGCTAGCGACCTTGTCTAGGTGAGAGTGCGGTAAAGTGTGTGAACGTTCCCGGTCTCACATTGTAGCTATGGGATCTTACAGTTACCGTCACAGTTATCGCGCTTTAACTGTTACCAGTGACGACTAGCGGTTATCACGTTCATGGTTACCAATAACACAAATTATGTCTTTCTTTAAGCTCACCATCTCCGAGATATTCTGACTATTATACCTTCCACAAATGCCAAGCCATTATTCATTTCTTATCTCTTGGACATACAAAAGAGAACGGAATTTCGAAGACGTCACCTAGACAACTAGTTATAAAACATTTGACTATTACATAAAGTCTACTGTATTCTCATCTTTCCTTGTACCTTCATTTTTTTATCTCTTGGACATACAAAGAGAACGGAAATTCAAAAACGTCACCTAGACAACTAGTTATAAAACATTTGACTATTACATAAAGTCTACTGTATTCTCATCTTCCCTTGTACCTTCATTTTTTTATCTCTTGGACACACAAAGAGAACGTAATTACAAAGACGTCGCCTAGACAACCAGTTTTAAAATATTTGACTATCACTTAAAGTCTACTGTATTCCCATATTCCCTTGTACATTCGTTTTTATCTCTTGGACATACAAAGAGAACGGAATTACAAAGACGTCACCTAGACGACCAGTTTTAAAACATTTGACTATCACTTAAAGTCTACTGTATTCCCATATTCCCTTGTACATTCGTTTTTATCTCTTGGACATACAAAGAGAACGGAATTACAAAGACGTCGCCTAGACAACCAGTTTTAAAATATTTGACTATCACTTAAAGTCTACTGTATTCCCATATTCCCTTGTACATTCGTTTTTATCTATTGAGCATACAAAGAGAACGGAATTACAAAGACGTCACCTAGACGACCAGTTTTAAGAAGTTGACTATCACTTAAAGTCTACTGTATTCCTAAATTTGCCCGAAAGTTTTTGCAACATTGTTTTCATTTTGTTGCCTTTTGCTCACATTTCCAGTAGACTTCACGTTTATGAGACACAAATTGGGAGTGTTTGTGTTTCCGGAAGGGGATAAGTTGGGACACGCCTGTTATTGAACAATTTGGACCAGTAGGTGGTACTGGAGTTCAAAGTGCAACAAAACGTCACGGGGAGGGCCCCTCTTATAAAACCTGTTTAGTGTGAGTGGGTTCTTTGCAATTACCATGGAAAGGATCGCTGCAGTGAAAGTGGAAACATCCGTGAAGATGATATTATCAGGTTGTGCAGCTGAAACTTCCGAAGGCGTGCACTCACACGTACACGTACACGTATGTAGAGCACTGCCAGAGCCTAAAGAGCGTTGCACTCACATGACTTTCTCTACTCTTGTACAAACACTTACTGCCCTATCTATTACAAGATAAACATTGTCTTATTGTAGTTACAAGGGAGTATGGGAATACAATAGACTTTAAGTGATAGTCAAATGTTTTAAAACTGTTTGTCTAGGTGACGACTGCGAAGCTACATTCTCTTTGTATGTCCAAGAGATAAAGAAAATGAATAACGATTTGGGAAAAGTGTAAGTATTTGAGAAGTTAAACCAAATACGAATTAGAAATGTGTCGGAGGTGGTTAGCTGCACGAAAAAATTTATTGAACTTAATTTCTGTGCTTAGAAGGGATATACATGTTTTGGAAATATATTTTGTGTGGGTGTTACGGTTTTTCTACTCAGACAAAGTTCATAAAAGATTTCATAGATATTTTCAGAATCTCCAAATATAGGTCAGGAAAAATTATTAATGCTTTTCGGTACTTTTTATTTTCTGAAAAACAGTTAAAACTGTTCACGTAAAGAGGAAATGGGATGTGCTGCTTATCAGTTCAACATGCCTGGTAATATTATTTAGGAACCTTTCTCTCGCCAGTAATGGATGCTGAATAATTTCTGCTAATATTTCAAACGTGTAAACACTACTAATATGACTGTTGACTGATAGGACATTGTTGTTTGTTTTACAGAAATCAGATCGCCAGTGGTAGCTGCAACAGCAGAAAGTTCCTCGCCGGCTTGGTGGCAGGAGGAGCTCAGCAGTCCGGTCCAGTCGGAGATCGCCGACAACACCAACTTTTTCACGTCGACGCACGGCCTCGTGCAGACGCATCCCCTCGTGGCACCCACGAGCGGAGTCTCCCAGCAGCCCGGCTACCGTACCCTCGACTTCGAGAAGAAGGCGCTCCAAGAGCTGGAGAGGAACCCTTCACTATCTAGTCCGGAAGAATGCGCACGAGCGTGCCGAGAGGGAGAACCACCCCGCATATGTTACTATCACTTCACTCTGGAGCTGTACAACGTCTTGGGGGCGTAAGTAACCTTTTCTATCAACACGCAGAGATCCGGTATTGAAACATCCATCAGCTTGCTCTTGACTGACAGTACATGTCCTCGTAAACATGGATTCCCAACTAGGGAAGTGGACAGCTTGTTACCAACAGCATAAACTACGGACACAGATAAACAATCACTTCCTTTAGAAACAATGTATCATTATAACCTCACATTCTGATCAAATCTGAGCGGTAACATCTTATACTCTCTATACCGGAAGCAACTTAAATAGTAGTTCTCGATAAATCAAAGTGGCTGACTTTACACAAAAGTACTGCCAACCTTACAAACACTTATTGCTCTAAACTTATTTATTTATTGTTATCTGAAAAGGTTCCCAGAGCCATAGCTAATGCTAGGGAACAGTACAAAAATATATAAAATGATGGCAAACAGCCATCAGATAAAGAATGTCTTATTGTAGGAATATAAGAATACAGTAGACTTTATGTGATAGTCAAATGTTTTAAAACTGGTTGTCTAGGAGACGTCTTTGAAATTCCGTTCTCTTTGTATGTCCAAGAGATAAAAAATGAAGGTACAAGGGAATACGGGAATACAGTAGACTTTAAGTGATAATCAAATGTTTTAAACCTGGTTGTCTAGGTGACGTTTTTGAAATTCCGTTCTCTTTGTATGTCCAAGAGATAAAAACGAATGTACAAGGGAATATGGGAATACAGTAGACTTTAAGTGATAATCAAATGTTTTAAAACTGGTTGTCTAGGTGACGTTTTTGAAATTCCGTTCTCTTTGTATGTCCAAGAGATAAAAACGAATGTACAAGGGAATATGGGAATACAGTAGACTTTAAGTGATAATCAAATGTTTTAAACCTGGTTGTCTAGGTGACGTTTTTGAAATTCCGTTCTCTTTGTATGTCCAAGAGATAAAAACGAATGTACAAGGGAATATGGGAATACAGTAGACTTTAAGTGATAATCAAATGTTTTAAAACTGGTTGTCTAGGTGACGTTTTTGAAATTCCGTTCTCTTTGTATGTCCAAGAGATAAAAACGAATGTACAAGGGAATATGGGAATACAGTAGACTTTAAGTGATAATCAAATGTTTTAAACCTGGTTGTCTAGGTGACGTTTTTTAAATTCCGTTCTCTTTGTATATCCAAGAGATAAAAAATGAAGGTACAAGGGAATATGGGAATACAGTAGACTTTAAGTGATAGTCAAATGTTTTAAAACTGGTTGTCTAGGTGACGTTTTTGTAATTCCGTTCTCTTTGTATGTCCAAGAGATAAAAAATGAAGGTACAAGGGAATATGGGAATACAGTAGACTTTAAGTGATAGTCAAATGTTTTAAAGCTGGTTGTCTAGGTGACGTCTTTGTAATTCCGTTCTCTTTGTATGCCCAAGAGATAAAAAATGAATGTACAAGGGAATATGGGAATACAGTAGACTTTAAGTGATAGTCAAATGTTTTAAAGCTGGTTGTCTAGGCGTCGTCTTTGTAATTCCGTTCTCTTTCTATGTCCAGGAGATAAAAAATGAATGTACAAGGGAATATGGGAATACAGTAGACTTTAAGTGATAGTCAAATGTTTTAAAGCTGGTTGTCTAGGTGACGTCTTTGAAATTCCGTTCTCTTTGTATGTCCAAGAGATAAAAAATGATAACAACTTCCATTTTGAGAAGTATTTAAAAATTCAAACAATTAGAAAGGAATATCTCGGATATGTTAATTCTACACAAAAATTACTCATATAAACTGTGTATTTTAACAAGATTTACATTTGTTGTGTAGTAATATTTTGCCTATCTGTTACAGTTTAGTAGTTATACAAAAATCATTCAGGATGAAGAACACCTCTGAGGACACACATAGAAAATTCAATATATAAATTTTATTTGTTATGGAATATCTTAAACTAATGTATCTTAATTAACATTCTTAGACATTTTTGAGAAAATTAAAGGTTTCGGAGCTGTTTTCATACAAAAAGTAATTTGTTATGGGGAGTTTGTGTCACATTTAGAAATTAAGAGTAGAAATGGTAGAGAATGGTATCAGTTTACAACAATACAGTAATACTAGTAGTAAAACATATTAATAGCCGTCAGTAAGAAGGTTGTGGTTGGTGTTTGTGTTGCAGAGCTTGTCAGGTGTGCACACCAAACGCCACCAACACAGTCTGGAGTCACTGTCAGTGTGTCCTTGCTGACGGTGTCGAGAGAGGAATACTCACTGCTAACAGGATGCTTCCAGGACCCAGCATACAGGTAAGCCTTAGCAGTAACTGTCATCAAACTCTACTTAAAGTGCTAGGAGGTTGAGGAAAATTCCTTTTCTTCCCTAGTGTCTGAAAATAAGGTCCAACGTAAGATATGTTAATTGTAGGTCGCTCTAGGCTAGAAAATGGAGGACTTTATTTGTCCTTTGTTGCCTTTTTAGCTATTTTTTTAAAATTAAAGGTACTCTTCTAGAACTTTCATTGTCCTTTTTGCCTCTTTAGCTAGTTTTTTTATTCAAATGTTGTTTTTATAGCACTTTCGCTTTACTTTTTTTTATTTTTGCTTGCAACTTTAACCACTTTTGATAATCTTTATCCTGTTAAAAAATCTGGAGTAAATTCTAATTTATTTTAACTAATATGCACTCGTAAGACTGCTTAGAGCAGGTAACCTATTGTATTCAAATCATAAGAACTTAGTAAATCCTCTCCAAATATCATGTTATTTTTCTCCAAAAGATTTCACTCGTTTCAAGTATGCACCAATGATAATTGTTGATGTGGGGAGAAGTTCTTCAATATTTTCGCAACGTGCTGTCAGAAAACAGACATAAGAATTTAGAGATGACCTATAATATACTGCAACGCCAACTGAAGTTGAATTTCTCTAACGCAGAGTGGTTAAGCCAAGTATGATTTAATCAAAGAAACTGGTTACAAGTTCCATGATGTCATTAGATATATGGCACGTTGCTCCATAACCTTCTCTCTATTCGATATCATCTCCGTAAAACTTGAGAGAATATGGTGAGACGAGTACAAACATGTATAGATGCTGGTGGAGAGCACTTCCAACATTTTCTCTGATGTAAATAGTGTAATGTAATCCCCTAATTCTGTATTATATTCTCCCAAAGTTGCACGTGTGTCCTATTATTAGTTCAAAAGTTATTGCCTATTCAAATGGTTCAGGTTTATATGGATCACAGTATAGTTCTTACAGACCGTATATAAATTAACACTGATGAAAGCAACTTTGGTCTTAGGCCGTCAGGTGGCGCTCATTGATTATAAGGAAATAATAAAGTAACATAACGTATATTTTCAAACAATAAACTTCAGTCTGTTAAAATATTTGCGATCGTTTGTGTTGGTGTATCCTTGTCTAGCACGTAACATTTAGCTGCAAAAAATTGTTCAAACTGTTTCCAAACATATTTTCTATTCATTTCTGTATTCTTTGCCTTTGTTTGCTGAATTAAAAGATGTACTTTGTTTCTTGTCGCCAGGCAAATGTTTCAGCCGCCATGTTACTGTTTTAATTTCGCGTTTATCTTACTACTCGTGTGAATGTCATAACCGGCAGTAAAGGAACATTGTGTATGGTGTACAATTATCCATTTAGAGATCAGCGATTGGTCGGTATTTGACTTGATTGGTTTATACAAGGAAAGTAACGTATGTGTGAAATAGTCTTCGTAAGTCCTTATAAAGAGCCACATGAATAGAATTAAGCGATCTCTCACACCAATATAGAATCATACACTGAGCAACACAACAGTTAAAGAATGTACGTAAATAAAACTGAATATTTAAACCATACATTAATATCTTTGTTGTTTATTCGATATAATAATTCCTGTTATGAAAGTGTTTCCGGTAAGTATTACTTCATAAATATCATAAAGAAATGTATTATTACCATCTAAGAGTAAATGAGGTGAATATTTTATCTCGTTATAAAATGATATATACATAAAGCGACTACAAAAACAAACGCAAGCTGCCAAAGTTGTTTACCTTAATTATGCAACCGTTTTGAGCTGTCATTTTGAAGGTAATGTATTTAATTTTGTTTTCAGGCGTCTGATAACTTGCATAATACGTAAATCTTATTTGTAGTTGCATTGCATCAGCTAGTAGTTTCTGGAATACTTCAAAAGGTTAAGTACTTTCTCAGTCAGAGTAAACATAATCAACCTTTTAATTACTGTCGCTAGATGTATAACCAGATAATGTAGTTATAGAACATGACGCAGCGAATGTCGGCGCTTGTACTCGAGGCTGTAAAGCGCTATCGCCACATTACTAAATTCTTCTGGAAGTTTCGCGTTCTCGAGCATTCTAGAACTCTGTGGCTAGTTAACGAGAGAGAGTATTTCTGCTGCGACTAAAAGTGCCAATCTGTCACAATGTAGGAACGTGCAAAAGTTTCAAGACGTCGACTTGTGTTCGAGTGAGCCGTCCGGAAGAAGTCTGCATCGTCCGCGTTTCATTTCGACCCAGAGAAAGTGTGAGCCAAGTGAAGTGTCAGTGAAAACAAGTGGGTAAATGAGTGACAGTTCAGAAACTGAACTCTCCGGAATCGCTGATTTTACTGCATCCAATAGACATAAATTGGTCTTCAGCCTTCACCGCTCCTCAACTTAAATGAATGACGTCATTATTAGTTGAGCTAGCTGCTGTGAACCTTGGACTGCACCTGACTATCTCATGTGGATTCTTTGCACAAGTCACCCCGATCACACAATTTGGATGTTTCCGAACTGCATTCAACGTCGTGTGATTGTTTTCCCTCTGTTCTTGTCAGAAAATTCAACAAGCCCTGAGACAAAACACGATAACAAATGATTAAAATGATTAAAAGATTACACGTACAGTATTCCAACTATTCTGCAGCTTTCACTACAGTGCCGATATTTCCTTTACTTTATTCCCTGAAGGTCAGTTTCGTTTACTGCTGAACAAAGAGTATGAGCAACAGTATGGTTCAGGTGGTTTCGTCTGTGGCCCGCATTCGGTTGTTCCGGGTTCGATTTCTATGCCCGGTCTACCTGACCCATGGGTTTTTTGGGGGGGTTTCCCGGGTTTTCAGGCGAATGCTGGGTAGGTTAATTATGATCCCCGAATTTTCTGTCCCTCAATTTCATCTCTATTATCATTTCACATCATCTCCCATCTCTTTCAGGATAGAAGTGTCGGCGTATGCCTCGGCGGTGCATTTTTCCCTCCTCGGCCGGGGTGCCCAGTGATCTAGCAGACGGACTACTACAGTCTGATTTTTAAAAGAAGATACGTAAAGGTTTCTCCATTTGGGCAGTGCAATGTAGCCCACCAGATCCCCTTTCTTTATCCTCTCAACACTGGAAACATAAACAAGGGTTCGAGTAGTATCTCACCTCAACAAAAATATGCACAGTTAATCTGTATTAGCCTACTTTAAAAACATAAATAAGTCGTTCACACATTCACTGAGTTATAGGGTTTTCACATGCGTGAGTTCTTTTAAATAATTATTTGTACTATGTAACTAATATTCCATACTTACCGTTATTGTTGCTATACATCGTAAGTTGACATTCCTGCACAATGCGGTATTTGTCCATAGAAACACATACGCGATGCACGTTCTAAAATGTAACATTTATCTTCAATTACAGTTATTAATATTTCAGCTGATATCTTAACTACTAAAATTCAGATTCATATAAATACACATAGTGCAAAGAATAATGTGCAACACACATGTGGTAAGCACATAAGGGAATCTCGAGAATTGGACAAATTCGGTGCAAGCGTCTCGTTTTTTCAAACCTTTCCTCGTTTCGTATACATTAGTATCGCAATATACTATTATTCACAACTTTGTTAATTGACATGTTCATATCAACGCCGCCGATATGCCGGAATTTTGACCCACAGGAATTATTTTACGTATAAGCGTATCTACTGACATGTGACTGTCGCTTTTGGATAAAAGGAACAAGCTGTTCATTGATAAGGAGCAAACTCTCGTCTTCCTGTTGGAAGAATTCTCTAAGAGAACAGACAAATTCTCTAGCTTGGCTGTGCAATGTAACATCCTACCGTAAGCCGATCTTTGTCTTGGGTCATGATTCCTCGGTCCACCTCTATTCTCACCGCTACTACGTCTTGCTTCCATAAAAACATATTTTAATTGTGTTTTAACAAAGTAGGCTAACAATACACAGCGCAGCTACGCAAACTCTGTTTCCCGTTTACAACTAGCGATAACTGAGCTGAGGAGTATGTGATTCACCAGTGTATCCAATCTGGCAAACTTTGTTTACCTTACCATAGCAACGACCTTCCCTTCTTACGTTTCGCGGCCCTTGCCTGTTGACCTTCACGTATCTACTTTTAAAAATCAGACTCTAGCTCTGTAGGCTAGCACCCGGGAACTTGAGGCTTCCCCCAACCCCGTCCGGAGACGTACCCGATCTCCCACGAGTATCGGGAACACACTTCCCCCTCGAGTCCAACCCAATCCGAACGGGAGGGGCTCGAACCTTCGGCCCCAGTTTCCCCTAGTATCGCCAGAGGTGCCACGAGTGCTAAAAGTCCGCAGCGCTCGCACTACGGCAGCTGAAGGGGACGGATCCCCTCCCCTACGAGAAGTAGGGTTTGAGCTGGTTTACTGGCCTGCCGGGGAGTTTCCAAATGATACTGTGTAGGGACCCTGCCCGCTGAACTGTCGTGGCTCCACGGAACGCCCTCCCTCTGTCTCTTCTTGCCTCATCCTTCCTCCTGTGGGTGTCGAATCCCATCTGTACTTAGTCCAGTTGACACCCGGGTGGAAGGCATTCGCGGCGGTCTGCCCAAACCGCAGGTCAGCAGCTCCCCTCCAGCAACACCTGGTATCTGCCCTCCCCGGGGTCGTCGTGTAACATCAACAAGGAAGACGAAATGTGAGAGAGTAGAGCCATTGCACACTATTGGCCTTGTATACCCATGGTCATATTGAACGGTTACGGAGGCCGAACCAGGGACTCGGTGACCACTAGTGCTAAGTCACCCCACGGACAGCCTTAAGCAAACTTGTCCGATTTTTATAACTACTTGACGGAACTGGTTTGTGTCTTATGCAACTACTCGAATGAACTAGTTACAATGCGATATTTCAACAACTGCGAAGTTTATATCTATTTATATTACCTATATCCTGTTTCGGGACTTCCAGAAGCCTTGGTACTACAACAGTGCTTAACTACCACTACTTGACAGCCACTTTTGGACCTCAGCTTCCCTCAGTTTTTGCCCGCATTCATCTCTATCTTCTACCTTCTGTCTCCACATTCGGACCTCCAATCTGAGATTTCTTTAACAATAATATTTTTAAGGCACTACGTTGTTAGCCTAGGTCCCAACCCCCAACCTGTAGGACCAGGGCTTTTATATTCCTGGAGTCAGAGCGACTCATCTATACCCCGAAGCACTTTTCTACGACACGCATGGACTACGTTGGGACTATTCTTTAACCCCGGTCACCACATGAGGTAATAATCCATAAAAGCTATAATTATTTTGTCTTCATTGTCATTCTTAAAACAATATCCCATAGAGGTTATAAATAAACGTAACATTGGCTATTTTACCGTTCACATCTTTGAATAACATCCCAACATAAGCACTGCGCTGTTCATCTTTTACCCATCTAATTCGAGGTGCGTTCAACTTACACTTCCTATTTTTTTCTCACAGAGTAATCACAAGAAACATGTGTTGTCACGAAGAAACTCTTACGTCGAGTTCACCCGATGCGCTGGTGCGTTGTCTTGATGAAAGAGCACACGTACAACCTTTTCCGCCCGTTTTTCACGCAATGCTGGGAGAAGTTTATTCTTCAAGACATTTTGGTAGGATGCAGCTGTCGTTGTAGTGCTCTTTGGAATCCAATGAGTAAGGATGCAACACAAACTTCATTTTGTCAACACTGGCACGTCTGTGTGCTTCCATTGAGCTGACTGGCGCTTCGTTTCAGAGTTGAAAAAGGGCTTCCACGTCTCATCCATTGTCACAGTTGATTGAAAGAAATTTCCATTCATGCCGTTATCACACATCATTGCCTGACAATTTACCACGCGCGCAGCCTTGTGATCATTCGTCAGCATTCCTGACACCTGGAAGACACTTTTGGCATTTTCAGATCTTCACGCAGGATTGTGTGCACAGATCCCACAGAAATGCCAATTTTGGAGACAATGTCTACAACCGTCTTGGTTTGTTGTCACACAATGTTCTATCTTCATTGAACTGTCTAAACAGGAACGTACATTAGATACATCCATGATACCATCACCACATGCCTCACTACACTGTCTTGGTTTGTTGTTACACGATGTTCTGTCTTCATTGAACTGTCACACCCAGGAACGTACATTAGATACATCCATGATACCATCACCACATGCCTCACTAAACTGTCTTGGTTTGTTATCACACGATGTTCTGTCTTCATTGAACTGTCGCACCCAGGAACGCACATTAGACACATCCGTGGTACCATCACCACATGCCTCACTAAACTGTCTTGGTTTGTTGTCACACGATGTTCTGTCTTCATTGAACTGTCACACCCAGTAAAGTACATTAGATACATCCATGATACCATCACCACATGCCTCACTAAACTGTCTTGGTTTGTTGTCACACGATGTTCTGTCTTCATTGAACTGTCACATCCAGGAACGTACATTAGATACATCCATGATACCATCACCACATGCCTCACTAAACTGTCTTGGTTTGTTGTCACACGATGTTCTGTCTTCATTGAACTGTCGCACCCAGGAACGCATATTAGACACATTCATGGTACCATCACCACATGCCTCACTAAACTGTCTTGGTTTGTTGTCACACGATGTTCTGTCTTCATTGAACTGTCACACCCAAGAACGTACATTAGATACATCCATGATACCATCACCACATGCCTCACTAAACTGTCTTGGTTTGTTGTCACACGATGTTCTGTCTTCATTTAACTGTCACACCCAGGAACGTACATTAGACACATCCATGATACCATCACCACATGCCTCACTAAACTGTCTTGGTTTGTTGTCACACGATGTTCTGTCTTCATTGAACTGTCGCACCCAGGAACGTACATTAGACACATCCATGGTACCATCACTACATACCTCACTTAACTGTCTTGGTTTGTTGTCACACGATGTTCTGTCTTCATTGAACTGTCGCACCCAGGAACGCACATTAGAGACATTCGTGGTACCATCACCACATGCCTCACTAAACTGTCTTGGTTTGTTGTCACACGATGTTCTGTCTTCATTGAACTGTCACACCCAGGAACGTACATTAGATACATCCATGATACCATCACCACATGCCTCACTAAACTGTCTTGGTTTGTTGTTACACGATGTTCTGTCTTCATTGAACTGTCACACCCAGGAACGTACATTAGATACATCCATGATACCATCACCACATGCCTCACTAAACTGTCTTGGTTTGTTGTCACACCATGTTCTGTCTTCATTGAACTGTCGCACCCAGGAACGCACATTAGACACATTCATGGTACCATCACCACATGCCTCACTAAACTGTCTTGGTTTGTTGTCACACGATGTTCTGTCTTCATTGAACTGTCCCATCCAGGAACGTACATTAGACACATCCATGATACCATCACCACATGCCTCACTAAACTGTCTTGGTTTGTTGTCACACGATGTTCTGTCTTCATTGAACTGTCACACCCAGGAACGTACATTAGACACATCCATGATACCATCACCACATGCCTCACTAAACTGTCTTGGTTTGTTGTCACACGATGTTCTGTCTTCATTGAACTGTCACACCCAGGAACGTACATTAGACACATCCATGATACCATCACCACATGCCTCACTAAACTGTCTTGGTTTGTTGTCACACGATGTTCTGTCTTCATTGAACTGTCGCACCCAGGAAAGTACATTAGACACATCCATGATACCATCACCACATGCCTCACTAAACTGTCTTGGTTTGTTGTCACACGATGTTCTGTCTTCATTGAACTGTCGCACCCAGGAACGTACATTAGACACATCCATGATACCATCACCACATGCCCCACTTAACTGCCTTGGTTTGTTGTCACACGATATTCTGCCTTCATTGAAATGTCGTATCCAGGAACGTACATTAGACATATCCATGGTACCATCGCCACATGCCTCACTTAACTGTCTTGGTTTGTTGTCACACGATGTTCTGTCTTCATTGAACTGTCACACCCGGGAACGTACATTAGACACATCCATGGTACCATCTCCACATGCCTCACTTAACTGTCTTGGTTTGTTGTCACACGATGTTCTGTCTTCATTGAACTGTCGCACCCAGGAACGCACATTAGACACATCCATGGTACCATCACCACATGCCTCACTTAACTGTCTTGGTTTGTTGTCACACGATGTTCTGCCTTCACTGAACTGTCGCACCCAGGAACGCACATTAGACACATTCATGATACCATCACCACATGCCTCACTTAACTGTCTTGGTTTGTTGTCACACGATGTTCTGTCTTCATTGAACTGTCACACCCAGGAACGCACATTAGACACCTCCATGGTATCATCACCACATGCCTCACTCAACTGTCTTGGTTTGTTGTCACACGATGTTCTGTCTTCATTGAACTGTCACACCCAGGAACGCACATTAGACACATCCATGGTATCATCACCACATGCCTCACTCAACTGGCGATGAATTTCAATAGGTGTCACACCACGAAAATGTAGAAAAGGAATGATTACACGCTGTTCTTGCAATGAAAAAATCGCCATTTTAGGTAACAAAAGCAGTCGTTAGTCTCGTCGCTGCCACTAAAGTTCTATGCAGTGTACAGTGCTGCCATGTCTATCACGCATTCACAGATTCCACGTGTATTTAAAGAAAACCAGAAATTCCTATCTGGTCCCGGTCCTGGAAAAAAAAAAAAAAAACATTGGTGTTTTAACTTGAACGCACCTCGTAGTAGGTATGGCGTACAACTTAGCTCCGCGGCCTTCAGGGAGGGAGGGATGAGGTGAGAGAGTGGCCCAGTAAGTGATCACGACAGAGGAAAGGGCAGGTACCTACATTTTTAAGGTTGAAACTCCGTGTATCGGAATCCCCTTTCGACTTATAGATTTTACTGGGGCGACTGGAGCCCCTTTTCGGATATGACAGAGTTTACCTACAGAGAGCGTCGTTGTTCCCTGACATGCAACGTCGAGGCCTTGCGAACCTGGAAAAGATAAAAGGTGAAATGAAATGAAGAAATACATTACCTCCCGAACGTGCTCAGTGCTATTATATGCCGAAATGTTCATATTTATGTTTTCTGAAAATACTTGGGGTCCTTTGAAACTCCCCTCCCAAATCTTTGGCTATCGAACAGGTCCTTATTTTCAAAATCTTTAAAGGATGCGATACAAAGAATTTAAAGTAAACCGTAGACTTCTACGTGATTTTTTTCTTCAAAATTTTTTATTTTCTTAAAAATACCTCAAAAGATTTTCATACAAATATAATGCATTAAATATGTTTACATGAGGAATAAACTGTATAACTTGAATACGCTGCAAGTAACCTGAGAGGTCAATATTTGGATATAATCTTATATACTCTTGTATTATGTTAACCAATTGACAAAAAAATTTATATACACAAAAAATGTATATCTCTTTATTTACTTCAAATTTTTGTGACACTACCATTTCAGACATATAAGTTGGTAGTGATTCGATATTTCATCATTCTGTCCTGTCGACATTCAAATGTCCTTTGCGGTTTCATGCCAGCATATAGCATTCAGTTGTTAAAACAATTGACTGTCACTATTCCGTTTACATTTGTAAAGAAAGGGGTAATGTACATTCCGTTTAACGAATAAAGCAATTTCTAGATGAGTTTTAGGTCAGCTGTGCGTAGTGACAACTTGAAGTAAACTTACGTAAGTTAGAAAGGCACGCATTATGGCGCCAGGTCACGAACGGATGTTAGTGCAGCCAAGTTTAACGAACAACGCATGCCACGACACTGACTTTTTTTTGTTTCAATGTCGATTAGCCAACCAAGCGCATAACAAACAAGCCAGTTCTAAATAAGGTTTCGATAGCCATTCATTCAGAACCGAACTTCCGCAAACCTGCACCACGCCACCTTACCTTCTGATAGGTTAGTTAGTGTTAACTTTCGCTCAACGACCGTGTTATCAGGCAATACCTCAACGCGGCGTCACTTATCACTATCATCACCGTCGTACACACCAAAATAGCCCTTCTCTTTAGCGTAGTAGTAGCGTGTAAGTGATCAAGAGTTCTAATCTACGTCAGGGTGATAAGTTTTCCTTTATCCTGGTAACTCTAAGCTCTATGTACCCTGTACTCATTTGAACATCATTTCATTCATCGTCCGATATGACTTAACGTTGGAGGTTTTCTCTTATCCTGAAAGATGAATGTCTGGTAACTCTAAGCTCTATGTACCCTGTACTCATTTGAACATCATTTCATTCATCGTCCGATATGACTTAACCTTGGAGGTTTTCTCTTATCCTGAAAGATGAATGTCTGGTAACTCTAAGCTCTATGTACCCTGTACTTATTTGAACATCATTTCATTCATCGTCCGATATGACTTAACGTTGGAGGTTTTCTCTTATCCTGAAAGATGAATGTCTGGTAACTCTAAGCTCTATGTACCCTGTACTCATTTGAACATCATTTCATTCATCGTCCGATATGACTTAACGTTGGAGGTTTTCTCTTATCCTGAAAGATGAATGTCTGGTAACTCTAAGCTCTATGTACCCTGTACTTATTTGAACATCATTTCATTCATCGTCCGATATGACTTAACGTTGGAGGTTTTCTCTTATCCTGAAAGATGAATGTCTGGTAACTCAAAGCTCTATGTACCCTGTACTTATTTGAACATCATTTCATTCATCGTCCGATATGACTTAACGTTGGAGGTTTTCTCTTATCCTGAAAGATGAATGTCTGGTAACTCAAAGCTCTATGTACCCTGTACTTATTTGAACATCATTTCATTCATCGTCCGATATGACTTAACGTTGGAGGTTTTCTCTTATCCTGAAAGATGAATGTCTGGTAACTGTAAGCTCTATGTACCCTGTACTTATTTGTACATCATTTCATTCATCGTCCGATATGACTTAACGTTGGAGGACGTTAACTAAAGGAAATAATGATCATCGTGTTCACCAAATATTAATCGCTATCACCATTATAACCACGGTAGAGGAAGTAAATTGGAAAAAAAAAAACATTAATCCAACTCATTACCCTTATCGCCTAATAAACTGATGGTTTTCACCATCAAACAATAATACCATAATTATCATTACTATCACCACCATCATCAACAGCATAAAAATTATTATAGTTATCAGCATTATCAACATTTGGTGCTTATGATTAATAGTTTTGTGTCCTAAGGGCGTAATCACATTATCACTAACAATGTCTGAACTTTTACAGTCGATTGTCGATTGCAGTATTCTCTTTCTGGAGACTAACAGATGAATTAAGTTATCTGTCAATTGTTTGAGGATGTAGAAGTCAACTGTTTGTGAATGTTATCCCTACAATAGACATTAGAGCCGCCTTGTTTGTTGGTATCATTAGAGATTTAATGAATGACTTGAAACCTGCCCCCAGTTATACAATAGAGTGTGGTTAGACGTTACTTTATATGCATACGGTATGAGATTGCATTGCCAACGCTGACATCATGCACTGCAAGAGCTCGTTTTTCTTATTTTTATTGAGTTTCTGGGTTACTAGTGCAAGCAAGCTAGCTACGTAATCCAGACTTTAAAATATCTAACTCAGATTGCCAGCCAAGAGGCAATAAACTGTCTTCGTGCTCAACATAAACTTGCTTTAGGTCAGAACGAACTGGCATTCAAATGTTTATCTTTGTGAACCGTTCTTACATAACCTAATTCTGCATAATACAGTAACATGCACTTCCTGTATATAGTACCCACGAAACCTGGGAGGGATGAGGTGAAAGGATATGAGAGAAGAGGGCTTACACATCCTTTGAGGTCACGGAGATCCTCCCCCCGCCAGATCTCGAATTCCCTGCCATACAACACCGACCCTTAGAGCCGGAATGAAAGGTGAAGCAAAATGGAGGTACAAGGGATGCAATTACTCCTCGTAGCTTTGTCCAGTGACCTGGGAAAAGCCACGAAAACTCTTAGGCCCGATTTCACCAGCAGATGTTAAAATCGACGTTAACAAATCTAACATAACAATTGTCACAGCGCAAACAAAGCTGTTAAATTTCTTGCATTTCACCAACCTGTTTTCTGTTAACAAACACGTGTTAACGCCAAGAGACTTGTAAATATTACAGCTATAGAAGGCTATGGATGAGTCGTATTATTTTCTGAACGTACTGCGATGCACTTTTGTTTTCATTTTCGTCTGCACACAGCTGAAAAAATAGCGGGTAAAAAAATCGTAAACAAAAGCCGTGAGACAAACTTCTCATCGATGGAGAAAGAATTGTTAATTGAAGGGACGAGGTATAAGGATATCGTGGAAAATAAGAGGACAGATGCGGTGAATGTTAAAGAGGAAGATATCACGTGGAAAACGAATTTAATTCAAATGCATGTCACTACTAGAAGCACGAAATAATTTCGTCGGTATTATGTAAATTTAAAATGAGGTGCGAAGGACAAGTGACGAGTGACATGAACGTTTAAAGATGGGAGGTGGACAGTGTATTATCCACATAATTCTGTGAATTATAAAATCACAAAGTTATTGATACTTGAAGCAAAGGCGAGATCGGCATATTCCTTGCGATGCATGTTCTAACCTCTCTTGTACTTCTGCAGTAACCTTCACAGCAACATGTTTCGACAGTCTATACCGCCGTCTGATAGCTCCTCTAAATCATTTCTTCTCATAGGCCATACTCTATTACGGATGCCATTTAGACAGTCTTAAATATAGCAAATCGACAACAACAGCTGCGTTCACGCCCGCCATCTTGACTATTTAAAATCGTTAAGGACTTAACAGCAGAAATTTGACTTGTTAGTTTAACAAGAGATTTAACACGAGTGTTAAACTAACAGTTGTTGGTTAAATGCAATTTTTGTTATAACTAAACTCGTGTTAAGTCTTAACATCTGTTGGTGAAATCGGGCATTAAAGTTGGATGACTTAACTGAAAAAGAAAAGTTGCTAAACATAAATACAGTTTTAATTTTTGCCTAACCAACATTTTATTTTTGAGTTATACTGTTAAGATACACATCTTTTCCCCCATCTTTTTATTAAAGGGTGCTCAAAACGCGTATATATAGTACAATCGCAATATTGAATGCTATATGTACCTCCGCTATGCACTACGTACGTGGTAGCAAAAGTAGAAAGTCAGTTTTCATTAATGTTATCTAGTGAAGAGAGCGAATGGTACAATGACAAGTGCAGGTGAAACAAAAGAACGTTGCCACTGTGTTCGCTCCGGATGGAGTAATGTTGCACTTAGATCAGAACGTAGGTTTTCTTGTTCACACAGCGAAACAATGACGTGTAGTAATTGATGCTCTTTTATCACGGCATTCTGTCTACCCTTGAGCTTCTTTCTACAGAGTTCTTGTACTCAAGGACATACCCGAATTATCTAAACATTTCACTGATTATTACGTGAATACAATTAATATTGAGTAAACTTTTAGTTCCTCTAAACTTTAAGTTAATTGATGGAAATTAATCATTTCTTCTCACTAGCTGTATATAGACTAAGGTTTTGGATAGAGTCAACATGAAAAATTCAATGTCACGGCAGGGATTTGAACCATGGATCTCCTGGTTTGCGTCCAGTCGCTCTTACCCATTGAGCTACCACGACCAACGTACCATCATGACATTAAATTCTCCATTAGACTCGTATATTTTCCCGGTAGACCACTAGGGGCTCTCGTATTAGATATACGCCGTTTGTGTATAATAAGAGTTAAATGATGAAGCCTGGGACTCCAGTACCTACGATAGTAAGTCACCACAAACGGTGTATCTCGGATACGAGAGCCCCTAGTGGTCTACCGGGGAAATATACGAGTCAAATGGAGAATTTAATGTCAGGACGGCACGTTGGTCATGGTAGCTCAATGGGTAAGAGTGACTGGATGGAAACCAGGAGATCCGTCGTTCAAATCCTGGCCATGGCATAGAATTTTTCAGGTGGACTCTATCTATTGCGTATAGTATGTTCGCAAAATGAGACAGTAATATCTCAAGAGAAAGCTCTACCCCAAGCAACCCTTTACACGGCGTCTGGTGGCATTTAAGAAAAGGACTCTTTAACACATTTTGCGCTTATATGTCTTTATTAAATTTTCACATTCAACTTTTTATTTTTTGTTTTCAAATGCCTTAATGCTGAAACTTATATATCAAAATTCCTTCCAGTAAGTGATATTCCTCATCAACGTGTAGTTCTGTCTTTAGAAATGAAACTTATCAAACTGAAAGTTCCATCAGAAACATCTGCCACGTTACATAATGTCAACCTGTTATTATTACATAGGTATAAATAACACTCAATTTGATTTTATTATCTTTCCTAACCTCTTACAAAGAGTAATCTAAGTTTTGCTTGCACATGATATCGACAATGTACCTAAATTCCATCGACAGCAAACACTTCTTGCCTTCTCTTGGGGCATGTGAAAACCGACAGTTGAACTGAAGGCATGGAGTACGCGCACCTTATGCCAATGTTTCTGACATACTTGATTTTGTCAACGGTGGGTAACGGTTTTCATTAACATGTCCAAATAAGATATTTGCGTAACAAATAAACTATACAACAAATTTTCTGGGTAAAGCCTGTGAGGTCTTATTCATTTGTAATGAATGTTGTGTAATTTTAAATAACTGATAAACCAAAAAATACACAGAGAAGAACCATATACATAACATTGGATTTTTTTCCCTTGAAAATACACTATTTAAAGACAGTCTTTATTTTCAAATGAGATCTTTTTTTGTAATTTGACACTCACTACTTGACGTACACAAATGTGACTATTACGTATCCAAGCAAGGAGGTGTGTTGTCTTTTTACTGTGCTAAAGGCCTCTAACGAGAAAACGTCTGCTTTCAGGAGTAGTTAGGGTAGACAGTAGTGCACAAGATGTAAAAGAAAGGTATGTCAAAATGCTTCATCAAATATTTGACATACCTTTCCGTTACTTCCTGTAAATATTTTTCTAAAAGACTTAAACCTCGTTGATATGTTGAAACTGTAGCCGTAATCTTTCTAAGAACAAATGGGAACAAATGTTCGTGAAACACAGTACTATCTGTATGTACCTATGTGTAAACGATGTTAGGTACAAAAAGTCATGTGAATGTGACGCAGTAGGGGAGATCTTATGTACATTTTTGTCTGTGGACAGGTTTGTGAAGGAGACAAGGTGGTGATCGATGTGCTGAACGCCATGGAGGGTATGGAAGTGACGATCCACTGGCACGGAGTCTGGCAGAGAGGATCGCAGTACTCCGACGGTGTGCCTTTCGTCACGCAGTGCCCCATCCAACAAGGAAACACTTTCAGATACCAGTGGGTGGCTGGCAACGCCGGAACTCACTTCTGGCACGCCCACACAGGTAAGCAGCAACTATTGCCCCTATGTACTCGTACGCTGTGTTTAGTAGTAACATCAAAATTTTTAAAAATACCAAATGTTCCTGCAATCTACCGAAATTGTCAGCCATGTACTGTAGGAGAAGAAAAGAATTATGTTATTTGATCGACGAATCACAACACACTCTAGCGGAGGAATATTTAATGTAACGTTTACAACACAGACTGTTTGATAATGTAAGACATAGCCATTGTTGCACTAATTCTTAAAGACAACAACGTGAGTTAAAAATATCTGATACGATCTACATTTTACGACCGTAAAGCTTTTGCATCTGATGTAAACAATTTATAACACAAAAGAAAATAACACGTTTAATTTAAAGTAAAACACTTAAAACAAAGCAATGTACTCATCCTAACCAGCTTGTACAGCTTAGTAAAGCTTTGCTTTCTGAATAACAATATTTACTATTTCTACTAAAGGTTTTCCTTTCTACGTCCCGGGTTTTAGTCGGGGAGCTCCGTACCTCATGTATTCTTTATTAATCAATTATAAATGTTTGTTGTTTATTTAAATTTGAAGCGTGTTTGAAGATAATAAAACCACGCCAAATTATTACGCAGTTTAGAACAACTCTAAAAACTGTTAAGTCTACACATTTATGCCTTGAATATTCTTAACGCTAGTGAAGTGTCCAAAAGAATATTGTGGCTATAATATTGTGTAGATATCTGTCTTATATGGTGATGGGAAACTGTAACTTTTGTGAGGTTATGTTGACAAATGAAGGAAGTTTTACTCGTTGACAGTTGATAAGTAGAGTTGGTCATTTAAGTTCTGAATGTTTCACTGTTATTGCGGACATATTTTGTGTTTTTACGTACCGCAAATACATTCATCAACAAATAATTAAACATATTACTAACAATAAGTACATCCAAACCTAGGAAAAACGGCAGAACTACAAAAGCAAGTTAATTCTGTATAGGGATCATCGTGCATATTTGAATTACAAGAGAATAGCTACAAAAGTCCACCAAGATTCAGAAGACAAGTTAAGCAGTAAACGAGTCGTGACTTTCAAAGTGAGGGAAGCCAAAATAATTATCATTAAAATAAGAGAGAATAATGAGTCAAAGAACTAAGGCTACTCTTTAGTGCTCTTTCTATTGTACAGTCACATGTAGGCACTTCTGTCATTGCAAGACTGCTCACACCTCGGTATCGTGATGGTAGCGTGTCTGCCTCACGTTCATGAGGTCCAGAGTTCGAATCTCGGCCAGGGTAATTTACCTGGATAACGTTTATTCCGGGATTTTCCTTTATCCTGAAAGACGAATGTCGGGTAGCTCTAAGCTCTATGGATCCCGGACTCATTTGAGCATCATTTTACCCATTTCATTCATTGTCCGATATGACTTAACGTTAAAGGACGTAAATTACCAAACCAAACTGCTCACATTACAAGCTTCCGCTCTCCACTTAGACGTTCCCTGGAAAAAAAGAAGAAAAGGCTTAATACAATTAGTAATTAGCAATTAAATATACACATGACAAATTATTAACATATACAAATGTAAATAAACAAAGCAATTAAAAAAAGCCGGTTTCCCTAAACCCCAAAATAAAGTCAAGGCTGAAGAGGGCACACCCCTGAAACAGCCTAAAATCCCAGGGAAAAAAGTAGTATGGTATTCAAGGTTACGAATGCGTAAATACAGTATTGAATGAGTTTGCGCAACTGGTCACTCAAATCTAAGCAGCACCACAGCGCCAAGGATGTTCGCGAATAAATTTTGAAAATCTATCCAGAGGAATAAAATATTGTTGGTATGAATTTTCTTAATTTTCTCCTGCAATTCTTGGAGAAGTGACGTCTCCAACGCTTCATTGCACTTTTTGCGACTAAAGTTATATATATATATATATATATATATATATATATATATATATATATATATATATATATATATATATATATATATATATGCAGGAAGTTCTTCAGCCACCAGGCATGTTTAACCATCTATGTAAAAAATTGTTTATATTTATGACGCAGTTATTCGTGGAAAAATCACTTTACTGCTATGAGATTGTAACACATTTCCAGTCGGAGTAGTACATACGTAGAACAGGTTTCTCACAGCGGAATGTGAACATGCCAAAAACCTGACAACTTTCAGTTCTGAAGCGATAATTCATTGATTATATCTAACTGCCGAGATGAATCGCTGCCGTAAAACTTTCTCCTCCCCAGCTGCGACAGTAATAGAACAATTGTTGTAATATCAGACGTAGTGCTCAAACGATATTCTTTTGTTAGTAAACAAATAAACTCGTGTTCTATTTTGTCCCCCTTCGATACTTTGGTGATTCTGCAGTAAAAATACCGTAAAATCATAAAATATTATTGCTGTAAGTAGAACAGATAAATTGCCAGTAATGTGGTATCTGTACTACAGTAACATTATACAGAAAATAATCGTGTGTCAACTGTCAGTTAACAGTTCACTACATATCTCACCTCCTCTTTCTAGTGTATTGGATTACTGGAAAACAACTGAAAATTTCCACAACTAAAACAAAACGTATTGTGTATTCCACCTGCAATTGTTTTCTCTGAAAGACTATTTAGTACAGCAGGACTCATATGTGACAGAAAAAGAAGTAGACTTGACCCTGAAACAGCGAAAATGCTAGTATTTTTGAACAAAAACTTATAAAACTGGGCTGTTTTGCTTTTAAATGTGTAATATAGAGTTTAAAAATAAGAACACTGAATGGTTTTAAGTTTTGTCTCATTAAATATGTGCATCATATTAATTTTATTGGTATTGCACAGTTCTCCCAACACTCTATTTTGTTTTGAGACTAAAAGTAAGAATGGCGATATCGAGAATCGAGTATCGAGTATTACCTACTTTTGACTATACTTTTACTCCACTTTCATCTCTGTGCGTTGTATTTTGTTTTATACCTTTCAATGACGTAAAGAATTTGAGGAAGTTATCCTTTGCACTGAAAGATCTTCACTTTTTATTTTCTTAAAAATGGTTCCAATGACTTTGGGTAAAATGCCATGTATTCAAGATATTTTGGTGAAAATTTTTGGAGAATGTTCCTCAGATGTCTTCTTCATTCTTAATTACTTTCTATATAAATGGCAAAGTTTAAAAATCTTAATCATTAAAATACATAAGCGCACGGTTTACGTTAAACCAAATTATTTGTTGCGTTGACAGTTACAAGTAGATATTCTTCCTCTACCCCTTTTGAGAAAAAAATCGGAATTGAAGGGATCAACAAAACAAAATTATATTATTTACGATTTTTAATTACAAAAAAAAAATGGAATTATTTTCAGTTTCATTTTTAAATGTTCAGCACAAGAAATATTTATGTGCAGGTATTTAATTAATATATTTGAAGTGTTAAACACAGTAAAGTTCTGATACAACGACTTTTTCAAAGAACGTTTATGTTTGTGCTTCTTTTTATCATTATAATCTTGCATTTACACAAAATTCTTCTAGGGTTATAAGTCGATTATCACGTTTTGCTTAGGTCAACATAGAATATGTGGCACAGTACTTCCTCGAATTGAAAAAGAACTTTACTGACCTTCATTTGTTTCACTCAGTCTCTTACATTAAATTATCCAAAATGTAATCGAATTACGGAAGGTTAACATTGTTTATATGGGGATCTCAGGGGATTATGCTAAAATTTGGAACTATATATGATTTGTCACTTGGACAAATGCTGGGGCGACGGTGTGCGGCGAGTTGCGCTGCTCCACGTGTGTCTGGAAACGTTAAGGACCCTGTCCCATCTCGCCCCTCGTTGTAGGAGTCACAGTAGAAGTACACATAGAATGTTATCTTATTTATACGTAAAATGTGAAGCAAACAAATATAATATATAATAACAAATATAATAATTTGTAACATCAAACTTCAATTATCTTATAAGAAATGATGAAAGTTTTCTTATTAATTGATGAGGATCGCGATTTCGTGAAACAATTCTTCACATCTTCAGCTCAAGCCTCAAACAGCCCCGTTGTCAAGGTCACGCTCAATAGATGTCACTGTCCAGTACTACCAAAATCTGAAAATAAAATAAATTTAAAACAGAATTGACTGCTGGTATTTTAAAATTCACTACGCAATATTTATTATTTTTAAATTAATATTTTTTTCCATATCATTAAATCTATCGGACCATTTAATTGTTTTAATAATTTAACTTCAGGATTTATTTAATGGTTAAATGACCAAAACTGATCTGCTACGGCCGATTTATCTGTTTGTTTATACTTAACGTTACAAAAATGTTCTTTCATTCTGGTTTCCAAATTGTCTTTCCAGTATAAACTTCATCACAATCGAAATAATCAAATTGATAAATACCAGATTTTTTATTATTAAGAATTTTATCTTTCTATAGAGAACTGCAGTAAATTTTTAACACTATATTTATTTTGAAGAGCTAAAGTTATACCAAACTCTTTAAACAATTTTTGAAAAGTTTAACAGTTTTTTTTATATTTAAATTTTTCAATTTTTTATGTATAAAGTCTTCATTGGCTGATTTGTTTACGTTACTCCAACAGGTCTGCAGAAGCTGGACGGTCTGTATGGCAGTATCATTGTACGAGAGGCGCCTTCTCAGGACCCCAACAGTCACTTATACGACTTTGATCTGACCACCCACGTAATGCTCATCAGTGACTGGATGCACGAGGATGCCAACGAGAGATATCCTGGCAGACTGGCAGTGAAGCCTGGTCAGGACCCCGATACTGTCCTCATCAACGGCAAGGGTCAGTTCCAGGTAAGACAAGCTTACATATGTACACTGCTACTATATCACCTGAGTTCTAGCACTGCAAAGCATGCCTTCCAAAATATTTCTACACTCCTCCCCTGTAGCCACTCACCCAGGTCTGACTAGTAAATGTGCGACTTGAATACAAACCAGTAAGAAGATATTGCTAAGGAGTATTATCAAATATAAATAACAAGGCGATTCTACCAACATTAAATAAAGAAAAACACTATAGCAAACCAGAGCCACTGACACGTTGTCATGTATTCAGTCATACTTAATCACTAATGCTCTAGAGGGAATATCACTTGTATTGCTAGCTAATTAAATAAAATAATTTATTGCCAAATCGTCATAATTGTTGATCAATCTGAAGCCTTTTTAGTAAGAAAATCTTGCTTGATAGAGTTACAAGCCTCCAGACTTGTAGAATTTCAGTTGCCTTCACTGAGCTATCGAACCTTCTCTGTCAATCTTCACCTTTAACCCCTAGGTATGGGCCCTTCATATCTATAATCCCTAAAGAGAGGGTGCCCCAGCATTTTAAATAAATCATGAGTTTTAAATACTTAGGAATGTACATCAGCTATAAGTACAAAAATGGTTTTAAAAATAAACTACCCATGGTTCAACAAGTGTGTGACTGAATAAACAGAATTCTGAAAGCTAAAACCAGAAACAAAGAAAAAATGAGAGAAAAGAAAGTTGAAAAAAGTTTTTCAAAGTAATGGCATACTTATGGATGTTAACATAAGCTAATGCAGGCTCATGAAATGAGATTCTTAAAATCAGTAAAAGGAAAAATCTCCAACAATAATATAAAAGAAGAATTAGAAATAGTGTTCATGGAAGAAAAAATTACACAATGAAAAATGTATGGAAACAATATGTTTAACAAATGTAACCAACTATGTACAGGCCTAAAGGTAGAAGATATCCGGGAAGACAAAGAAAAAAATGGTCAGATGTATTTTGAAGCTGGAACAGTCATTTGTGCCTAATACTTGTAATGTAAAATGTATTTCTAATATATTATTAATTTTAATATTCATATAACTTGAATATATAGATGAGTTCATTCAAATATATATTATAAACATACAGAAATCGATGATTTGTTAAAAGAAATGAGAACTCTTCTTGAATGTATCCCCCCCCCCCTGAGGCCTACTGCAGTAGGTACGGGAATTGGTGAACCCGGGGATCCAAGCCAAATCTCTCGATTGGGTGTCTCTGAGTTGTGAGAGAGCTAATGCAAACACCCAAACAAGATCCACATCCGTGTTTGACCCCAATTTAAGTAAAGTAAATTAAATTAAAGTCAAAGCAAAGCCAAAGCAAAGCCAAAGTGGAGCCAAAGTGGAATCAGAACAAAGTTAAAGTTAAGGTAAAGTCAAAGGAAAGTTATAGTAAAATAAAATACAGTTTTTGTAAGGTTGCTGATGACCATGGAGTTGAGCGCCCTTATATATAAATCATCATCATCATCATCATCATCATCATCATCATCATCATCATCATCATCATCATCATCATCATCATCATCATCATCATCATCATCAATATCATCATCATCATCATCATCATCATCATCATCATCATCATCCTTGAATGTATAGATAGGCTTATGGGAAATTCAGAGATTGTGTTATTTTTATTAATGTTGATCATTTTATTTTATATTATATTTTTATTATGCATAAGAAGTGTTTTTAAACCAATTTTTTTAAGGGAGTCAGACTGAAAAACTCAATACTATAGCCGGGATTTGAACCACAGATCTTCCGGTCTCTGTCCAATTGCTCTTAACCCGGAGAGCAATTCTATCACCTAAGTTACAGAGGCAGGCTACAAAATGATGATGATAATTGTATATATGTGTTATGAATTCTTAACGTTTCCAAGCAACACTCAAATCTCAATAATTTTAGACATAATACTTGTACGTCTTGCACCTGTAATGCCAAAGACAAATGCATGCTGTAGTGGTTAAGATATTCCTAGTAACCATTCTTCAATGGTTCATCTCACTTCAATTAGTCAAAATGCAACATTTTTCCATTCATCTCACTGATCCATTTTCTGATGATGTCACTGAAGTTAATTAGTCAAAGAAAACTGAGGCAATATTGATCATTACATTATTTGTGTTTATGTAGCTATTTCTGATTATTTTATTTTAGTTTTAGTATTTGACTAACCAGTTAAATGTTTGTAGGATCCAAACACTGGCTTTGTGACCAATACGCCTCTTGAAGTGTTCACCATGACTCCAGGCAGACGTTACCGGTTCCGTATGATTAACTCATTTGGTACAGTGTGTCCAGCACAGCTGACAATAGAAGGTCATCCACTGACAATCATCGCTACAGATGGAGAGCCAGTTCACCCTGTCAGCATCAACACAATCATCTCTTTCTCAGGTACAACAACACCACAAGTAATACATAACAACAAATACTACATAAAATATAATTGTCACAAGTTTCAGTTATCTTTTAAGAAAAGTGATGCAATTTCCACAGAATTCAAGAGACTAGTTTTGCAAAAATCTTTTGCATCTGCAATCAGTGTTTTTTCCAGTTGTCATTGTTACTGGTGCTAGGTGTCATATAATTTTTGTATTTATTATCAAACTTTGAAAATGAAACAAACTTAAAGACAAAACTGATTGGCACTATTTCAAAATTCACTACACGATTTCTAGTTTTCAAAATAAATATTTCCTCCTAAACCATTAAATATATCGGAGCATTTAATTGTTTTATTAATTTAAATTCTGCACTTATTTCATTGTTAAATGACACGACTAATTTATCAGTCTGTTTATACACAATATTTCTAAAATTTTCCTTCACTCTGGTTTTCAAACTGTTTGGTCCTTCCAGTGTAAACCTGGTCACAATATAAACAATTAAACTGATAAATGCCACATTTCTTACTATCAGAAATTTTATCCCTTTTAGAAAATTGCAGCAAACGTTTTATATTTTTTTGTAGGAACCAAAGTTATACCAAATTTTTTTAAAAACTGCTAAAACTGTTAGTCCAAAGGTGGTAAATAATTTTTTTAAAATTATAATTGTCCTTTATTTTTTAAGGGTAGAAGCATCATTTACATTTTTTATATTTCTATCCTTTTATGCATAAAATGTTTATGAAAACCATTAATTAAAGCAGTATTAATAATGTAGGCTGCAACATGGCTGAGTGGTTAGACCACTTGCCTCTCTCACCTAAGCGGTTCAAACCCAGGTGACTGCAAAGTGGGATTTGTGGTGGAGAACAAAGCAGTGGGGTGGGTTTCCTCCAGGTCCTCCGGTTTCCCCCACCATCATACCCCCAAATGTTCCATCATTTATCTCTTCAGTGTTCCAGGAGTTGGGCCGACCCCTAAACCCTGGTATCTCAGGTCAAACGCTTCAGCTCCCTCGCTCTGAGGGAACCCGAGCAACTCCTAGCACCAGCATTAGTGAGGAAGGCAGATAAAAATAATTAATATGTTTATATTCTCTATTAAATTCCTTTTTATTTATGGGTATATGTATTAACCTAGAAATCAAACTATTAAAAACAGTGAATTTATGTGAAAAAGGGTTAAAACTTTTATTTTTATGTAATTATTAATATGAGTAGATCTATAAATACAAAAGCTTAGTCAATTGTTATTTCTTCTTATCTTTAGATCTAGAAAAGGAAGACAGCTGCTTCAGCTTCTAAATTTACAAGATAAATCTAGAAACTGAAATTAATTCATAAAAATATGTAAGAAGTGGTGTACAATGGCTAAATGTTTACCCTCGTTATGCAGATCTAATTTAAATATCACTCGTAAGTCACTAACAACTATCTTATAACTGACATTTATTTACTGCTGCCTTCCTATAGTCCCTTGTTGCTAGGGAGATAGCTTAACGCAGTGTTCCAAAATTTGTTAGAATGTAGATGGAAAACTTTCTTGAGGTGTAGGCAGTCAAAGTTTGAAGTATTTGGCTCAGTGTATCATAGAGTTTGGTCACAATATTTCTTTTTCATGTCTATTTTATGTAACTACATGGTTATACTGTGGCATATTAAAGTTGAAACTTTGCAATTATAGTGAGTGATTTCTTGAACGGGATGCGGATTTTCAGAGACCTAGTAGCAACTGTTAATAACCACTGAGGGGGAACCACACCTTATTAGAAAAGAACAGAAGCTGTGGATCAATTAAACCGTCATTCACTGATGAAAGAAACCGTTCACAATAATGTCAAATGGAGTAACAGTGCTAGCCCCCATGCACAATGGCAGCCAATAGTAAGGGAATCCAGCAAGGTTACGAGAGAGGCAAAGCGCTGTGTGCTCTGTGCATTTGTAGATGTTAAATTAATGATAAAAGACATTTATAGTCTAACAGATTTTTGTGTATGTTTCAGGAGAACGATATGACTTTGTGATAGCAGCTGAACAGCCAGTTGGAGCTTACTGGATCCAGGTTCGTGGTTTAGGAGAATGTGGTACTGAAAGAGCACAGCAACTTGCTATTTTACGTTATGCCCGTGGACCTTACCAACCAAGCAGCCCTCAGCCTACGTATGATGTTGGACTGCCACAAGGAGTTGTGAGTATATACTTGTATATATTATTATATTTTAGTTGTTTTCAATCAGTACTTGCATATGGTATAATTCTATGGGGTAATAAATAGTACTGGGTGGGAAAAAGCATTTAAAATTCAGAAAAAGATAACAAGGGTAATGATGCATGTAGGTTATAGAGAGTCATGTAGACCATTATTTAAAAAATTAGGAATACTTACACAGACATCATTATATTTATCCAACTTAATTGATTATGTACATACCAACCAGGATAACTTTTTGATCAGTCCAAACCTGCATAACTATGATAAACGACATAAGAACAGAATAAACATAGACTGGCCTTGCTTGAAAAAAGCCTCTACTATATGGGAATTAAGGTATTCAACAAAGTACCACTTTCAATTCAGAAAGAAAAAAGTAAAACACTGTTCAAAAAACATGTTAAGAACCTACTTATTAGGAAAACCTATTACTCTGTTAAAAAATATATGCAAGATGACATAAATGATTATTGATTTTGTTAGCTGTATAGTTTTGAGCAATAGCAAACATATTTATTCTTTTATATTAATAATTAATTTTATATGTAGTTTTTACATTGTAATATGTATACTGATGAGACACCAGTTTACGAGCTTTGCTCAAACATGTAAATGTTATTGTGTCAATAAAATTTGATTTGATTTGATTCATACTACGCTTCTACATACTTCAGATGTGTTCTTCATTCTGAACAACTGGTAAGCTGTAAGATATGGAGAAAATATTACCACACAAGATCACATCAAAGTACACAATTTATGCCATACACCATTTCTTTTATGTATTTTGTTATTATTTTTAATTTTCAAGTACTTATTGTACCTTTCTTATGTGGTAAATTGCCATTTTTCGCTCTCACAGTCATGGAAAGGGCATGAAATTTCACAAAATGCATTGCTTTGATCTAGTATTTTCTTCTTATATTCAACAAAATGTATAACTTTGTGACGAGTCTGTATTGTTGTTAAACAAGCTGCTGTTATATTTGTAATGAAATAAGTCGGTAGCATATGTTTTTTGCATGCGGGAAGTAGAAAAATATAATGAGCAAATGCAGTGAGTTTGGCTGTGAGGTGTGTAACATCCACTCTAGAGCCAGGACGTCCTCAAATAATTTCTGTCCAACTGGGTCAGCATGTTCAGACTGATAAGATGTGGCAATGCTTATCACAGTGATTCCAATCCTAGGTGGATACAAAACTGGCATCCCACAGTATGAAAAATACCTAAATTTCAGTAGTAAATATGTTTAAAATATAAAAACTGCTCCAGGTAAACTTATTTAATGAAGACATCTTGTAAATTTGTAATGTGTAATTTATTTCTCATCTTTCCTTTTACATCATCAAATGGAAATAAAAAATCAAGATTACAATTATAAAATCCATACTGGAAAACGCCATATATTCCTAAATCCTGAAAATGCTACCATGTTGCTTTACATTGAATAATGGTTTAGTCCCCATACACCTAAAATAGGTTTTTGTCTATTGGAGGCTCTCTACTCCTTTTTACAGATTTTGCCATTTCCCTATCCTACTCTACATTTTTCTCTTAATTGTTCTTAGCCATTTCCCTTTAACTTTCACTAAATAATTCCCTATATTTCTCCTGTTCTTTTCCCCTTTTACTGACAAAATTTTTCAAATAACTACTTCACTCCCCAAATTGTTCCATTTACATAACCAGGCCTGCTCTCTCCATATCTTTGTTTGACTACAATATAATATACAGTGGAAGTCTGCGTTCTCTTCTCCACACAATGGACATTTATCTAGCTCCCCCTCTTGACCTATACTTTTCAAGTTTCTCACTCCCCATCTTGTATGTATGTACACAGTTTGTGCTTCTAGACAGAGGAACAGAATAGCCATGAGCCCTGGTTATGATTTCATTCTTGTAACCACATGGTTTTAAATCTGCATTTTATTTCAGGTTCTGAACCCACTGGATGCCATATGTAACAGGCCAAGAGATGATGCCGTCTGTGTAAATCAGCTGAAATATGCCAGACATATTGACGAGGGTCTTCTCCAAGAACGACCTGATGTAAAGATCTTCTTGCCATTCAGATTTTTGGTGTACAGACCAGAAGAACTTTTCCAGCCTCACACCTACAACCGTTATTTGGGTAAGTGTCTCAAACAGGCAAATGTATTCTTCTGCATTTTATGGTATACAAGAATATTTGTCTATTACCAACATACACTATTGCCTGAAACTTTTTGAACCTCCTTTACATCAAGATTTACTGAGAAAATATTATAGAAAACTTTTTTATGGTTACTTCACTGATATAAAAACTCAAATAATAACAATATTCTAGATTTTACTTTCTTCAAAGTAATCTCCTGGAGCTTAAATCACCGTTTCCCACCTCTGGGCATCCTTGCTATCAAAATTATTAGTATTTCTTCAGAAGTTTCTTTCCATGCCATTTTTAAATGGATCCATAGCCCTTTTAAATTACTCATGGGTCTCTTTCTGAACCTCTCTGTCCAAAGATCACAAACAAGTTTGATGGTGTTGCAAATATTTGAATATTCTTTAATTATTTTGTTGCAGTTGCACCTACTGGAGACCACGTTATAAGTTTAGTGGATGAAATTTCATTTGTATTCCCACCTGCGCCACCTCTATCTCAGATTGATGACATCCCACCAGAGCAGTTCTGTAATGGCGACAACCGACCTGCCGATTGTGGTGCTAATTGTATGTGTACCCATAAAGTGGACATTCCTCTTAATGCTGTCGTAGAAGTGGTGCTCGTAGATGAAGGTAAGATGCGTTTTGTTTTTACATTGGTTCTTAAGTTTATCTTTCGCAGTTGCCAAATTAGTAAAATAGAATATTTATTTTCACTTCAGTAAGAATATATGTAGGTCAATAATTACAGAATACATTGAATTTCTATTTTAAATTCTACTGTGCTCCTTCTATTGACCTAATTTATAATATACTACACTAGTTCGCTGGATTCCTAGGGCCTATAGACTCAAACTCTGTAGTTTAAGTGCTGGTGGCCTATTTACTTCTAATTTCTGTCATGCACTAATATCTAATTTACTTTTTTCCTCTCTTCCTTACTGACTTATCTCAGCCATTTAGTCCTCGCTAAACATAAATAGTTTCTCATTCTGTGATGAATATTGTTGGAAGTTTTTATATTTTGATCTCTAGGGAAACATCGGGCAGCTAAACAGCATGCTACCAACTTAGACAATTTTCAAAAGTGTGTTTTACATAGAACAATTTATGATTTATATGACAAGGGTGAATATCCAACTGCCAAAAGGCTGACCAATTTAATGAGGAGGGGAAATACAGTATACAGATTCTGTATCTTCTATACATAATATTCTGAAATATCTTGGGTTCAAATATAGGAGAACCAATGATGGTCACAAATTTCTGCTTGAAAGAAGCGATATTGTTGCTGCAAGACTAAAATTCCTGCACACAATGCATAACATTATTACATGAGATACATGATGTAAAAATGCTTCATAAATACACATTCATATCTTCCGTATTTATTAAGTATTTTAATGTAACAAAAATTGGTTTAAAGTCCATTACAGACAGTATACAAATATGGCATCGTTAAAATAGAAACTATATTCACAAATCATTGAAATGTCACTATTTTGTTTCACTGTAGCAAACACCTTCTTTCGTCAAACACATCTGATATGAATCATTTTGTTTTGTCTACATATGAACGATAGCTATGTAAGCGAACTGTTCTCAAGTTCAAGGTTTTAAGGTTCAGATTATGCGATAATCATTGTATATGTTGTCACACACATGCTGAAATATTAAGCAAACTTCTCTGTCAGCATCTGTATGATACTTGCTAGGTAGAGACAAAGACAGATATATCTTACATCTCTGTCGCCTGCTAGCTGTGGAACTGGTAACAGAGTACGATAACCAAATTGGCTCAACCCATGTCCATTCTTATTTTGTCGCTACTCTAAAGTAGTTTTAAGGTTGAACACAGACTTTATAGAATTAATTTGTGTTTTCCAGTACAACAGCCAAACTTGAGTCATCCCTTCCACTTGCACGGTTATGCTTTCAACGTGATTGGTATGGGTCGCTCACCAGACAGAAATATCAAGAAGATCAGTTTGAAGCACGCTCTTGATCTCGACAGAAGAGGTCTGCTCAACAGAGAGTTCAACTTGCCACCTGCAAAGGATACCATTGCTGTTCCTAACAACGGCTACGTTGTCTTCAGATTCCGTGCCAATAATCCAGGTAAGCACCTTCAGATAAAGTTTATCTGCTTGAAGAAGAAGTTTCTGTAACAGTACTGCATAAAGTATAATTATTTGTCACAAACTTCCACTTAAGTTTTTAAGAAAATTGATGAAATTTCTACAGAATTCAAGAGACTAGTTCTGCAAATAAAACATTTGCATCAACAATCACTTTTTTTTCTGGTTGTTATCATTACTGCCAGTATGTGTCATTATTTTTACATTATTTATATAAAGGGCATTCAAAAAGAAACAAACCGGAGTCTGGTATGTGCAAACTGGTGACAGGATGGTAATATCATGACATGTATAAAAAAGTGTTGTTCCAACCAGAGTGTGGAAGTTCACAGCCCATTGCTAAAGGGCACACATGCACTCATGTGACGATACAAAGCTATCAGCAGTATGCATCAATCGTCCAATGCTGACAGTCGCATTCCAAACAGTGAAATGGAGGTGTCAAAAGAAGAGCAAATAGTTGTTCGTTTTCTGACAGCAGAAGGAGTAGGGGGAATGGACATTCATCGACAAATGTCACAAGTGTACATCGAACAGTGCATGTCCCTTGCAAGGGTCAAGGCATGGCACAAGCGCTCAGGGGATAACGGGTGTCGTTAGCCGATGATGCATGGTCTGGAGTACCACACTGCATTACCGATGACATCGTCCAGGTGGTTGTTGCATTCATTACCCAGAACCGCCAAGTGACAGTAAAAGCCATAACCGCGGAGGTCGGAAGTGTTCACACCATCATGAAGGAACGACTCCTTGTGCGCAAAGTGTGTGCCCAATGGGTGCCCCACAGTCTTCAGTCACACCAGGAAGCATGTCGAATGACCCACTGTCTTGGTCATCTGCAGTGCTATGCTAGGGAAGGGAATGAGTTCCTGGCACGAGTGGTGGCTGGAGATGAGTCATGGTGTCATCACTTTGAACCAGAATCAAAACAACAAAGTCTCCAGTGGAAGCATCCAGGGTCAACACCACCAAAAAAAAGCCAATGCCATCCACACAAGTGCAGGAAAGGTTATGCTGACATTCTTCATTGACCAAGATGGCCTCCTTCTGATACACTTCCCGCAGCATGAGACAAAAGTGAATGCCAAGCGTTACTCGCAATCCTTGACCAACCTTCATCAAGGGATCAAATGAAAATGACCAGGCAGTCTCACCCTGGGGGTCATTCTGCTACACGACAATGCAAAATCTAATACAACCAACACAGTCGTGGCATTCCTGCAGAAATTGAAATGAGAGGTCCTTGGTCACCCTTCGTACAGTCCAGACCTCTCTCCCTGTGATTACGCCATGTCTGGTCCCCTTAAAAAGGCTCTGAGGAGCAAATGATTCACCTCGGACGATGTCCAGCTGTATGTGTGGAACTGGCTCACATCGCAGCCCCGGGACTTTTATGAGACAGCCATTCACCACCTTGTGTCACAGTGGGACAAGTGTCACAACAGCCAGGGGCAATACTTCAAACATACAGGTACTGGTTTCTGTAATTATGTCTCCAGTTCGTTTGTTCTTGAACACACCTTATAATCAAAGAATTAAAGAAGATAATATATACTGTGATCCATATAAACCTGAACCATTTCAATAGGCCATAACTTTCGAACCAATAATAGGACACACGTGCAACTTTGGGAGAATATAATACACAATTGGGAGATTACATTACACTATTTACATCTCAGAGAAATTGTGGAAGTGTTCTCCACCAGCATCTATGGATCATTGGTCCCATCTTCTTTGATAAGACTGTAGACACTGAAGTTGTTATGTGTATCTTCAAGACATTTGTGGAGCAGCTGGATGATATCGAATTGAGAGAAGGTTATTTCCAGCAAGATGGAGCAACATGCCATATATTAATGACACCATGGAACTTGTAACCAGTTTCTTTTATAATCGAATAATCTCAAAAGGTCTGTGGCCCTCAGATCCCCTGACCTAACCTCACCACATTTTTTTCTTGTGGAAGTATCTAAAAATAGAGTGTACAAGAATAGGCCACAGACAATTGATGTTCTCGAGGAATCTATTCGAACCGAAATAAGAAACATTGGCGAGGATACTCTCCATAAAACTTCAGAGAATGTGGTGAGACAAGTAGAAACATGTATAGATGCTGGTGGAGGACACTTCCAACATTTTCTCTGAGATGTAAATAGTGTAATGTAATCTCCCAATTGTGTATTATATTCTCCCAAAGTTGCACGTGTGTTCTATTATTGGTTCAAAAGTTATGGCCTATTGAAATGGTTCAGGTTTATATGGCTCACACAAACAAAACTAAAAACTATTGGAAAATTGATGTAACAGCATCACCAGAATCTATACAATAGCAAGAAAATCCTGTGTAGCAACTTTTAGACATGTAACAGGCCACGACTGTCTCAATAAACATTTATTCAGGATTGGTATTGTGACTTTGTGGGTTCATGAAATTAAAAGTCCACGTTAGAAACACTAAAAATTGCTCTTTATTTCTTTTGAAACATGCTTTGGTCAACCTTTATAGTAGCAGAATTACATCACCAACACATACAACTTGCAAGGTCATCGACCACAAAAGAGTGTACTTTTACAGCGGTTCACGCACACACGTCCGATTACCAACTGACTTCCAGTGGCGGGCGGGCTCCCTTTTGTATAGCTTGCTTACTATCCAGAATGTTCTCAAACAATCAAGATGGCACTAGAGGAAAGACGAACTCTCCAGAAATCCGTCTCCTTCCCCCCACCGTTTTGGCAAGCTTTAATCTCTGCACTGCACATCTCTTTGAACTCGTCCCTCATGCCGCCTCGCCTCAACAATGTATTCGCGACAGTATAGTGAGATCTCCTTTCTGTAACCTTAAAGATGATATGTATGGAAACCACCTACTCCGCTAGCTAACCTTTAATCAACATAACATCAAAATACTGGAGTATGAGAGAGTGAAAAACTTCTTTGCCCACTGATGAGATAGCAACCAACCATACTTCTGGATTTGTTTTTTAAAATGACAAGTGAATTTTGTGACATATTTTATTGTGATAGTAACATAGTTTTAATGACGTGATATGTTTTCAGGATACTGGCTGTTCCATTGTCACTTCCTGTTCCACATCGTCATAGGAATGAACCTGATTATGCATGTGGGTACCCATGCAGATCTACCGCCTGTCCCTCAGAACTTCCCTCGCTGTGGAGACTTCTTGCCACCAATCAGTTTACACTGAGAAAGACGACATTCTTCCTACAGGGCGCGCCATGCTCTTCATCTTTTTTTACCAGAGTACATCTCATTCCAAAATGTTTTGGCATCTAGGATGTTCTTTGATTCTTGTTGATTCATGATGTAAAGCGCGTTTGTTTTTAATCACTTCATCCTATTATGCCAAGATGTTTTGGATAACAAGTTCCACTTTTGTGGAGCAATAGCTGTATAAGAGACGTGTGAATTTTTGTTTGTCATGTATTTAAAAGGCCTTCATTTCATATTTTTACAAGCGATGATGTCAGCAAAATGTAATCATTAGCATGGCCTTACCAAGTGTGATGAGAACCCAAAGATTTCACCTTCATCACCTTATTCAATTCCATGATTGTCATGCGGTTATAACCATTACATTCTTATGAGCGGTACCTCGTGAGCATTAAAAACAAAAGACTGTCACGTTCTTAAAGCTCACGGGTAAATATGAAGGCACCTTTAACATCCGAAGGTTGTGTACAGAACGAATTACCTACATCATTTCTTTTTTTTTTGTCATGTGCACTAATATTTATTGAACTATTTCAGTATGAGTGCTTTACAACCAAAATGTGGTTTAAATTTGTGTGGAGAGAGATATAAAGTGCTATGGAAGTTAGTGAGTACTCCGTAATGTTTAAAATAGGTGTATATTTTTTACTTTATATGTTTTTGGATTTACATTTAAGAGCAGTGATATAGATTCTGTTTTATCATAAGTCTATTTGGCAGATTAGAAACCACATGTGCAGGGGGCTGACACTAGGATTGCCAACTTACAAAATGAAAAGACCTTCTGAAAAAAGACATTTTTTATCATTCTTTTCTTACGTCAGATATTTATTACTGAAAAATAAATTGGGGCTTTATTCCAAGTCTTCCTAATTAGTTGATGCTTTGGAAGGTAGTAGGCACCTTGCTAGGGGACCACAACAACTGAAGGGATCAAAATCCCTCCCCAGTGGGAGAACAAGAAAACCACAACAGCTGAAGGGATCAAAATCCCTTCCCAGTGGGAGAACAAGAAAACCACAACAGCTGAAGGGATCAAAATCCCTCCCCAGTGGGAGAACAAGAAAACCACAACAGCTGAAGGGATCAAAATCCCTTCCCAGTGGGAGAACAAGAAAACCACAACAGCTGAAGGGATCAAAATCCCTTCCCAGTGGGAGAACAAGAAAACCTATAGCCTTTACCAATGACTCCAAACCACTTTGGCACTTCACATTAGCTAGTCAAAGGTTGAAAACCTGGCATCCAAGAGTCAAACATCAAACCCTCAGCAGGATAGACAAGAACTAAACCCCAGCGCCCACACTCTGCCATTATTTTACATCATAAACTTTACTTACTGCCTTTCGATATAGGGTAGTCCATCAAATGTTGCAGCCTGATCTTCTTTATACAACAGCTTTGACTTCCCTCCATGTCTTCCACTATTGTTCTTTTCTATGTTTTGTTTAGCTGTCCAGTCCTTTATGCTCCTTATGAATTCCAGTTTAACTCATTCTTCTCTATTGACTCAACAGATTTTCAGTTTCATTTCCTGTCTTCAGTTTCTATCGCAGTAGGAAGCTGGTGAGTAATTTCCCATAAATTGTTATTTGCAATAGCATATGATGTCCAGTATGCATTGCAGATATTGCTTCATGAAGATTTGGAGTGAATTTGTGTAAATATCTTTATTTTTGTCTTTCCTGTCTTTCTTTATTTCTATTTTTCCATATTGGCTGCAGGTGGTTAAATGCCACAACATAAAACAGTTCAAAATTACGGTTTTGGGGGGTTGTCCCTTGAGCACCCTTTTGCATATGCCCCTTTCCATGTGGTTTAGAATAGAATTGCGTTACTCTGGAATACGAAGTTGTATACATCGTTGGTGCTAAACGCATTGAACACAAAGTAAAACTTAAGTAAAAAGTATATCTTCAAATTTCTGTAGCTGAATGATTTGATGAGTATGAAATTACTTCCCCAAAGAGCTCCAGGTAATTTTCATCTTATTTATACTTCACCTGCAAAGACTCATTATTGACTGTCCTATTTTATTCTGACAAACGTCACCTGTTTCTAAGATGATATGGTCTGGTTAATTTTAGAATTAAATGTGCCAAGCATTTCTCCCATCCATTTATTGGGAGACGGATCTAAAGGAATTGTAAAATTGTGTCACTATTTTATTTCCAGATTATATCTACTATTTGGTGTAACAAAGCCTATTAGCACAATTTGTCTCATGTTTTGGTTGCAAACATAGTTTCCTAAATAATATCATCATTAAAATGAGGTAGTGTAACTAAGGAAGTGCGAAACTTAAATACATATGAACGCTGGCCAGGTTTTGTTGTAGTGGATGCAAACCAGTAGTAGCTCAGGGTTTTACCTTGATGTGTTAACACAGGAAATGTTCTTTTTCAAAATTGTTCCCATTTTCTGGAGATTTAAATACAGGCACACTACTTTTTGTACAAATGAGGTTGATTTGTGTGTACGAAAAGCTTCACTGTCAATTCCTGGGGTTTTAAAACATCTATGTCATAAACAAACTACAATACTTGGTAACTCACCCCACTTATCTACTTTGAAATTGTCAAATCCTCCAGAACTGGTTTTGCAATGTTTTCACCACATCTTCAGCTGGTAACGTAGCACGCTAAGACAGCATGCCTTGGTCCTGGCCACGAAATGCAACCTGGGTTCGATCCCATCCATGGGGTGCAGATTTTAAGTCCCGGGTGTAGGGCCGGTGCCCACTCAGCATCGTGAGGAAATTGAGGAGCTTATGCTAGGTAAGCGACCCTGGTCACGAAAGTCAACATTCTGGCTGGGAGACGCCTAGATGCTGACCACATCTCCTCCACGTATCAGTTGGATGATCACCCACTTCTACCTCGCATATGTAGGCATGAGGCCAGCAGTCAGGTTGACAGATCCTGGCCCTAATGGGCTGTCGCACCCTGGGTTACTATTTTTTGCTAATACATTCAGTCAATAAGTTTATTTTGCCCCCAGTAGATGGCAGAACAATAGCGAACTATCTGTCATAAGTGAACAAAATAGTTAATCAGTCTGTGGGCTGAAGATCTGATGAAAATATCATGAAACTGCTCCCGGATGATTTGACAATTATAAAAAACTGATAAATAAAGTTGGCTAGCAAGTGTTGTAATTTATTCATAATATTTCAATTGTTTCAATGTTCGTGGCTTCAGTTTTTTTACAAAATCTAAAATTGTCATTTATTCTGGATTGCAAAGCTTTGTGTTTTAAATGTTGCATATATACTAAATTCATTTTTTTCTGTCCTGTGAATGAATCACTTCAGGTTTGTTAATAGATAAGTCAGTTGTCCTAGTTTTGATGGACATGTTCCCACACTTGTGTCTGAAACACAGGGAAAATTAATTGATATATTATTTGAACTTAAATTTGAAACACACACTGTGTCAAGCTGGTTTGTATTTTCATTGTACGTTTTGTATTTGAAAGCTGCGTGGAGTGACGATAATTATGTGAAATTAAAAAAACTGCATACCTCGCATTAAGGAAGGATTTTTGCACAGTTCTGATGAGAAAGTAAATTGACATCAAGTCTTCATCCCAGAGTAATTAATGAAGTTAATGTAGTTTAGACGTGCGACGAGAGCCTGCCTTCATATGTGCCTAAGTTTTGCACTTCCTCACTCTGTTAATATGTTGTGTATTATGCTGTAAATATTTTCTATGTGTATGTATGTATGTTACCTAAACAATGCAACAATTACCTTCATTGCATTGTATATTAATCGAACACCATCAGAAGCACATAATAACCTTAAGTTAAAGTATTTCAACCAACATTTATCATTCATATATTACATAAGTCATAAAATTTGCATTCATTTGTACTAGTTTTTACCAGAATTGGAGACTAATCGGGGTTCTAGAAATTTTGATAGTCATCTAATTTAAAAAAAGAATTAAAAAAGACTAGTCTATAATGTTTGCACACAAGGAACAATTTGTGTTATCAAATGCAAATCTAGATTTTTGTTAAATGTACTTGTTATACCTTTAAGCTTAGGGAACGGTCTTAGCACCGTATCACTTTATTCTTGCCTTATTCATCTTATTTGTACATTCTACATTTTTGAGTTAACAATAAAATTGTTGGAAATATATTGAGTTTATTTTATTTATCTCCTTTATCAAATACGAGGACTGATCAACAAAGGCTGAGACAGATCTTTATTACCGCAATTCAATGTTTACATGATCTTTTTCAAAGTAGTCCCCTCCTGCTTCAATGCACTTTTTATAGCATCTCTGTCAGTCTTTGAACACATGCTGCAGACCATTCTTTGTCAGGTCCTTGAGAATTGCCTTCACTTTTCTTGAGCACTGCTTCAGAGTTCTCAAATCGAATTCCCCTAAGCTTTGCTTTTAGTGATGGGAATAGAAACAAGTCACAGTATGCAAGATCGGGATATAAGGTGGATGTGGTACACAGGTGATGTTAAATCCAGCCACAAACTGCATGAGTTGATTTGCGATGTGAAGCCGTGTATTGTCATGATAAAGTCGCCACCCAGTCCGAGAAAGCTCTGGTTGTTTCTTTGCAATGTGCTTCCTCAGTGTAGCCAATACTGACGTGTAGCATGCTGCTGTAACCGGTACTGCATGCTGGTAAATCATTCCATTGCAGTCAAAAATTCTGATCACCATCACTTTCCCTGCAGATGGAACAACTTTTGCCTTTTTTGGTGTTGGAGAACCTGGCAATTTCCACACTGTGCTGGCTTGTTTTCCTTCAAGATTATAATGATGCTGCCATGACTCATCACCGGTGATAATCGATTTAAAAAATGCATCCCTTCCATCAGCAAAGAGATACAGCACCTCACGGCTTGTCTCCATTCACACCCCAAATGACCTTGTTGTCGACGGGCCCTAAAACACCACACACTCACTCCATTCACACAGCCTTTTGTACGGGAGTCAACAGATGTGGCAACCAACGAGCACAAACTTGGTTCATATGGAGATGGTCGTGCATAATTGTAAACACACATATGAAATTCTCAACACTTCACTGAGCTTACGTAATGTTATACGCTGATCCTCTCGGACAGTCACAGCAGCTGTGTTGAAGTTGACTTCAGTCACAGCAGAAGCCGAAACACCGGGCCCACCTTGCTTAACATTAACAAGTTTGCCTTCTTTGAAGTCCTTGAACCACCTAAACGCTGTTGCACGAGGTAGTGCATCTTCACTGTATGCTTGCTTCAGCTTTTCATACGTTTCAATGGCTGTATGGTTCAAACGAAAACAGAATTTCATTGCGCTATACCGCTCCTCTCGCGTCACCTCCATTGTCTGGTATGCGAAATGCACGTAGGGGTTACAAAATAGAGTATTACTACCAACCTACCAATATGAGAGTGCTGCCGCCTACCAACATTATACAAATATTTATGTTACAGATACAAAACTATCACAGAAGCTACAGGAAAAAATTGGTCTCAGTCTTTGTTGATCAGCCCTCATAAATAACCTTACATCCCACATTTAGTTTCATAGTTCTTAAATAGTCCTGTGCCATGGCACTTGGACTAGGGCATTGTGCTTTGGTTTACTTTCACGGAGTTCACCCAGCTTTGATCCTACCTTTGGGGAGTGTGGATTTTAAGTTGTGAGGAATTTGAGGAGCTACAATAGGTAGTGAACCCCGGTCAAGAAAGCTAACTTTCCAGCTAGGGTTGCTGCGATACTGACCACACTACCCCCTCATATCAGTTGGATGATCACCCATCTCTGCCTTGCCTGAGTGGACAACTCTACGTTCTACATACATATCTATTAATTATAAGATATTTTGTGCATAAAAACACAGAAACTTTATTTTCAAAATAAAATGCAATATATTTATTTGTCGTCAAAATCGTTACAGCAATGCTAATGTGTAATCTATCATATCTTTCATACAAATACACAACTTCAACACATCTCCTTAAACTTTCTTTGTCTTTCTCACATGTACCAACTTGTAATCTCTCCGACATACTCAGAGGTTCATCTCTTAAACAGAGCTACATGCCAACTCTGAACAAAACAACTCCAATATTCGCTCTTAAACTGCTTCACTGCATAATTCATACTGCTTGCTGACTCCTGATCACGGAGCTTGGAATGTACTGTCCTTATATGCATTTCTCTGTCGATTCATGCAACTCAACTGATCGACTGTCTTGTTAACTGCTTCACTGTGCCTACTCCTCACTATGGAACCACCAGAGTTGAAACACACAACAAAGTCTAAACACTACCCTATCAGGCCTCACAAGGCTCTTATATTGTCCTGCCAAAGTGCAGGAAATTGTTCCATAGTCCAATGTTACTGATTACATTCTAAAACAGCCTTAAACAGTATTTGTGCAGTAATAATACAACTTAATACTGACTTCGTAACATTCTCATAATATCAGTTAGTGTCCGCCCCTTCCACGCTTCTAGCCAATAAACAAGGTTGGAGCAATTCCCCTACTCCTGCTTAAGTATTTCATGGCATACTGCAATCATAAATGTGATAATATGTTAGCAAACCAAGGTCGGTTCTTCCTTGATGCGTTTGAATTGCCAAGTCACCTACTTCTTTTTGAAGAACTTACATGGTTATGTTTTATGTTCTAGCATTTAATTTTCCTTTATAAAGTTCTCCAAATTATATTTTGTAATAGAACCACTCTTGGCATTCGCATGTCAATAATGTAATCAGCTTACTTCCCGAACAGTGATTTGTTATTAAAAAGTCAAGGTGGCCGTAACACTTGCGGCGAGTGAGGAGAGGTTGGAGGGGCAGAATGTATTGCTGGTTACTATGACTACGGATTTGATTCATAGAAGTCACATATTCCGCACCAACTTGTGTTGCCAACACAATACAGGACTTTCTTCCTACTGCTTCATTTATTTGAAAAGAAGTTTGTTGGTAGAAGTGATAACCCGCATGAAGCAAGCCCCGCGTGTCATGTGCTACTGTTTATTATCAGTTTGCATCCTGTGTAAAAACATAATCCTTTTATGTGATCAGTGATTCCTGTCTGATATGTGAAGTGTTTAATTTTTTCATATTTAAGGGATTTACAGTGAATCTAAAGCCCGACTTGATGTGTCTCCAAACACCCTTTTCTTTATGGAAAAATGATGATAAACGCGACGTGGTAAATGTCGCTAGGCCAGCACCAGTGCTATGTTTAGAAAAACTTTGTAGTGGAGCATCTTCAAAATACACCAGGATATTTAAGATTCATTGGTATGAGGAATATAATTGTCAGATTGAAGTAGCTGAGAAATACACTAACAAAATTGCAGACGATCTTCGGGAAAGCTCACATCTACATATTGTAAAATACAATGAGAACATTAAGCTTAACAGGCTTTTCATATAATATCCTATTAGGGATGTAGACAAGAAATGACATTACGTGGACAAAATGAAAGTGAGGACTCTTTAAATAAAGATAATTTCAAGGAACTTTTGGATTCATATATAGAGCGAAGCCCCATCGAAATTCAAACCCACTATTTCATTATAAAATCCATTTTTGTGATGCTGATTTTGCGAATTTATGTTAGTCAATTTTCCAACTCACGTAATTAATTCACCCAGAGTTGTGCCTGTAGCAAACTATGACTAAGCACAGATACAAGAATGCTGAATACCATGTGCCTCATACTGAAGGACCTAGAAGTATATTCTACAAGATGGATGAGTTTAACCAGGGAAGGGATTGTTCAACACTGATCTTGTTTGGCTCAAAAACAATTTTCCACCCCTATGTGCGACACTGTACTTCTAGAAGAGATAACCAGTAGATCCTTTGCGACAGGATCTCATGGATGGGAAGCTGCAACGTCTTGTCCTTGGGGCATCAGAATCACTTATGGCAACTAAGAAATAGTCTTGCCCTTGCAGAATAAAATAAAATAGGTTTATATTCACAAACTAACATTTTTTCTACAAAAGAAGGGAAACTAGCTGTCAACTGTGCCAGAGGAAACATTACAATTTAAAATATGACACAAATGGATCGTCAAGGGGCTGTGTTGGGGTTGGATGCCATAAAAATGTCCAGGAGTGTTGCCACAGCTTGATGGCATTTTTAACAGCAGCTACATGAAATGAAAACATCATAGCTCCATCTTTAAGGATAAGATGTCCCAATGAAATGATTTAATTCCAGCATGATAACCCCCTGTACAAGTCAGTAGGTGCTCACAAAGTTAAGATATCATATGACTGATTGACCTCTTTGCTACCAGATTTGAATCTTATTGAAAACAGGTGGGCAGAGTTGAAGAAGGTTTCAGAAAGTTTCTGTGGAATAAAATATAAGATGGTTGTATCCTCCAATGAAAATATGACTGTACATTTGATAACTGCTTGGCTGTGCCAATAATTAATAAGAGGAAAATGCCTGGTTTAGTAGCGGGAGCTGTATCCAAATTTGGAATAGAGAGAGCAATTGCAGCAATAAAAAGAACGTTCTAAGAAATGAAGCCTTAGAATTAACGTAAGCAAAACTAAAATTATGGTGGAAATAATAATTTCTTCCACATTAACCGTGTGTAGGCTAAGGTTTGGATAAGTGCTGGCCCTCGTAGCCATGGTCGTTAGAACGTATGTCTCTAGCGTTCCACCGCGTAGAGGGTCGCGGGTTCGAGTCATGCCCTGGGCATGGGTGTTTATGTGTATAGTGAATGTGTGTGAAACTACAGAGAACCGATAGGTAATTAAACGGAAACAATAAAAAACGGTTAAATAAGGAAAAGAAAAATATATATCTATATACATAGATATATATTTTTATTTATTTAAAAAAAAAATAGGTAGAGCCAGACTGAAAAATTCAATGTCATAGCCGGGATTTGAACCACAGATCTCCCGCTCTCCATGTTGTTTGCGCCATGATCTTAGGAAATGGTGTTCTAATCATGAAGATATTTTAAAATCCATTCCACCGGAACACAGAAAGACACAACTTCCACTTTCATTGGATAGCAGTGAAAATGTGCGTGCTCTTGGTCTCCTCTGGCATCCTGGAACAGATCAATTCCAGATACAAGACAATCCATCTCTTCAGGATAATCTAAATTCTAGCTACACCAAACGAAGCATACTTTCTGTCATAGTATCTATTTTTGATCCTTTAGGCCTAGTAAGTCCTATTGTCATAAATGCCAAGATGTTTCTACAATCTCTGTGGTTGGAAAAACTCGGTTGGGATGAATTGATACCATCTCACCTCATCCAACAATGGCTAAATTTCTGCGAGACATTATCCATCATTCATGTTATACGTATTCCAAGACACGTCCTAATCACAGGTACATTAAGGGACATACAAATACATGGGTTTTGCGATGCCTCAGAAAAGGCTTATGGTGCCTGTATTTATCTTCGTTCTATGAACAGCTGCAATGAGGTGAAAACCAGACTTCTTTGCTCCAAATCCAAGGTTGCACCATTAAAGAAACAAACCATTCCTCGGCTCGAACTTTGTGGTGGTTTACTACTCGCTAAACTTTACAAGGTTGTAGCTAACCTTAAGCTGCAGACTTCACAGAACTATCTATGGACGGACTCTATGATTGTTCTAGCATGGATTAAATCCAACCCACACAAATGGAAGACTTTTGTAGCCAACAGAGTTTCACAAATACAAGAGTTATCAGAAACTGCTGCTTGGCGATATGTAGCTACTCAAAATAATCCAGCAGATCTCATTTCAAGAGGAGTTTCAACTGAACCTCTTGCCTCAAATGACTTGTGGTGGAAAGGTCCTGATTGGATCTCACAACCCTTTGCATCTTGGCCAGAACAACCCAAACAATATTCAAGATGCCACTGAGCAACGCACTACTGCATGCTTGATGGTCACTACAGAAAGTGATGATATCATTTTTCGTTTTTCAAAATTGTTACGCCTGCAGAGAGTGACAGCATACATGCTGAGATTTGCATTCAACTGTAGAAACAGCAACACGAGACGGCAAGGTCCTCTCTCAGCACTTGAGCTTCAACCGTCATTGCACTGCTGCATTAAACTTGCTCAACAATCAGCTTATATCACAGAGTTAACAGAACTTAATGATAAAGGACAAGTTCCTACTAAAAGCTCATTGAAATCTTTGCATCCATTTGTCGACAATGAAGGTTTACTCCGAGTAGGGGGAAGAATTGACAAGGCTGAAATTCCCTTCCAGTCAAGACATCAGCTCATCTTACCTCCTAAGCATCATCTTACCAAACTAATTATTGAAAGTGAACATGTTAAACTTTTGCATGCTTCCAATCAGCTACTTACCTCTTCTCTTCGACAACGGTATTGGATACCGAGAATAAGGGAAACTCTTAAGTCAGTCCTACACAAGTGCTTGCCGTGCTTCAAACTCAAGGCCAAGGGAGCTCAACAATTAATGGGCAATCTACCTAGCTACAGAGTGACTCCAGCGAGACCCTTCCTACGAGTTGCAGTTGATTACGCTGGTCCATTCTTCCTACGTTATCGCTCGCCTCGCAGCAAGAGTCAGGTGAAGGCCTACATAGCTATCTTTGTCTGTTTATCCACAAAGGCAATTCACATTGAGTTGGTTTCAGACATGACTTCTGATGCTTTTGTTGCTGCCTTACGAAGGTTTACAGCTAGACGAGGATTGTGTAAAGAGATCCTAAGTGACAATGGCACAAATTTTGTAGGTGCTAACAACAAACTTAGAGAACTTAGACTACCTTTGCAATCTCGCAAGCACCAAGAGATTGTACAAGACTACGCTTCATCTAATGAATGCACATGGCATTTTATACCACCCAGCTCACCCCACTTTGGAGGATTACATGAGGCTGCAGTGAAATCTATGAAATATCATCTTCGTAGAGTAATGGGTACACAAATACTGACCTATGAACAATTAACCACATTACTAATTCAAATTGAGGCTTGCTTGAATTCCCGTCCATTGCTATGCCTTACTGATGATCCTTTTGATACTTCCTACCTTTCTCCAGGTCATTTCCTCATTGGAGAACCATTAACTTCCATACCATCACCTTGTTCTGACAATCTGAATCAGTTACAGAAATGGCAACAGCTCCAAGATCGTCTACAACATCTGTGGCGGCGGTGGTCAACCGACTATCTACATTCACTCCAGCAGAGGCAAAAGTGGTCCAGTTCCAGTGAAAATCTTAAGGTAGACACCATGGTCCTGCTGATGGAAGACAATTCATCTCCTCTGCATTGGGAACTTGGAATCATCACTGAGACTCATCCTGGTGGTGATGGTTTAGTGCGGGTAGCTACAGTGCGAACTTCTAAGGGTGAATATAGGCATCCCATTGTGAAACTGTGTCCTCTGCCAGTTCAAGAACAACAGTGATATTTTTCAAAGTGTGCCTATGTTAAATTAAAAAACTGTTCAGTTTTTGGGCCCCAGTATGTTTGCGCCATGATCGTCTTTTGTTTGTCGGGCGCATTAATATTTCACTTGGCGCCGGTTATGCGGCCAGCTGGTCATGTGACTCGCCAGCGCGCGTGAAAATAGGCTTCTTCTGGGTTCAGTGGCAGACATGTTTGAGACATGTAGAAGATATGTGATGTGTATCGTTGTGTGGCTGAGTGCAACGTTGTTGCAATGAAAAGACGTTTTTTAGTTTATCTAAATGTTAAATGTATTGTTGTCTTCTTTATGATTATTCATATAAGAAATGTAGCGTGTGCAATAAATTTATCTAGAGATATGAATACAGCTCTATCGAGTACAGTCCACAAAATCAGTTTCCTTGATTTCTGCTAAAATCAAGGTGGTCCTCCGAATCAAATTAATCACGACACGAACACATGTGGTTGCTCTAAACCACTGAGCTATTATGGCCAACATGCTGACATGACATTAAATTCTCCAACTGACTCATATGTTTCCCGGTAGACCACTAGGGGTTCTCATATACTATGAGACACGCACCGTTTGTGGCGACTTACTATGCTGTAAGTACTTAAGTCCCAGGCTTCATAGTTCATTTCCATCAATTTCCTTTAATCTTCATCAATTTACCTAAAATAAAAACATAGTGGTTTAACTATGAAGCCTGGGACTTAAGTACTTACAGCATAGTAAGTCGCCACAAAAGGTGCGTGTCTCATAGCATATGAGAACTCCTAGTGATCTACCAGGCAACATACGAGTCAGTTGGAGAACTTAATGTCATGTCAGCATGTTGGCCATAGTAGCTCAGTGGTTTAGAGCAACTGCATGGAGAACGGAAGATCCGTGGTTCAAATCCCGGCTATGACATTGAATTTTTCAGTCTGGCTCTACTAATCCAAACCTTAGCCTACACATAGCTAGTGTGGAAGAAATGATTATTTGTTTTGTGCCAATACAAGCTTCAACAAATGGAGACCACAAGAAGAATTCGGAAGATGGGGAAATAAAGGGCTAGTGGTGGAAAGGATGCTAAACTATTGGGTGAGAATTAGGTATTTAGATGAGCAGAATATTCTACGTTAATGCTTGATAGTACAGGAAAAACTAAATCAGAAAGATTCATGGCTAAATAAGTTAAAGGAAATAATTTTTAAAGAAACAGGGTTTGGAATAGGGAATTATTGCAAAGTGGATTTTGGGAAGAACTAAGATTAAGAATGGAAGAACTTAGATTAATAATGGAAGATATTGAAAGACAAGAAATTACAGGAAATTTTAATTTGAAAAGCTCACTGGAAGTTTATAGAGATGAAAGTGATCTGGAACAGGGAAAAATACATTGAAAATACAGGGGTGGTGAAAGTGAAGGGTTTGGAAAGAGGAAGGGAAGTGGAGAAATGCCCATTGTGTCACTAAAGGGATAAAGAATGGCATTTGCTTTCAGAATGTGAAGAAACTAGGTTGCTTAGGGATAAGATAAGTAAAAAGAATGTGCAAGGTTACCAAAACAAATTCGTGATTAACACTACACATCTACTCTCTTTCAGTGCTCGCTTGTGCTTTGTTAACATTAAGAACTCAGTTAATAGATCACTTGCTTCCTGAATGAAGTGTTTTTGAGTTTGATTCCTAGCTGGGAGAACAGAATGTTTTTGCATTCAAGATTATTTGCTATCTTTATAATCAAGAAACATAGATGAGAATATAAATGTATTTACTAATGTACAAAACCCAGAAACACATGAGTTCTCACCATTGCCAATAGGGAATATGTTTAAAAGAGTAAAGACTGTCGATATAAATGGAACAATAATTTTAAAAAATATGCAATTAGAAGATGTTGAAATTTACATGTGATGTCAAACAGAAAATTCTGAAGTATATAATAATATTTATTCACTTACAGACATCTTACAATGATGTTTCAAGCTTCATCAAAGTCTAATACATTTTATAATTACATATATTTTTACTTACATACATACAATTATAAAGTTATGATACATATTGTATACAAGAATCAAATTAACTATAACATTAGGTATATCTTGACAGTTCATCTATTCTACATAGACATCTTTCAATTAAGTATTGTTTTAATGATTTTTTTAATTTTTTTAGTTGTGGGGGAAGTTTATTATTCTATGTACCACCAATTATAAGAGGATCCTTCTCAGCTGCTTTCTTTGTCATAGATACTCTATGGAAATTATCCAGGTTTCTTGTATTGCAATTGTGGCAGTCACTATTCCTGTTTATATTGTAATTCTCATCCAAAACCAGCAAAATAACATTAAACACATATTGAGAGACCACCGTTAATATATTTTGAGATTTGAAAATGCTTTTGCATGACACCTTCCTTCCTAACTTATATATAATTCTTAAACTCATTTTTTGTAGAGTGAGTATTCTGTTTAAATTCGTGATTCCTGCACCACCCCATATTTCTACCCCATAATTAATATGACTGTCTAACAATCCATAATATGCAAGTTTTAGAACATCTGAAGTCAAATAGTTTGATAATTTTCTTAGTACATATATAGCTGAGCAAATTTTTTACACACTTTATCCACCTGGTTATGGAATTTTAAGTTATTATCCAGTTGTAAACCCAGAAAATTTATAGCTTTTACTTGCTCTGTTACTTCTCCATTGATAGTCCAGTTAATGATTTTATTACTGTTTTTTAGTTCAACTAACATTACTTTACTTTTGTCTTTATTAATCTTTAGATTATTTTCCTTAAAGTATTCTGAC
>CM060958.1:143975193-144102693 GCA_030765055.1 Mantis religiosa | reverse complement strand
CCATCCATCCATCCATCCATCCATCCATCCATCCATCCATCCATCCATCCATCCATCCATCCATCCATCCATCCATCCATCCATCCATCCATCCATCCATCCATCCATCCATCCATCCATCCATCCATCCATCCATCCATCCATCCATCCATCCATCCATCCATCCATCCATCCATCCATCCATCCATCCATCCATCCATCCATCCATCCATCCATCCATCCATCCATCCATCCATCCATCCATCCATCCATCCATCCATCCATCCATCCATCCATCCATCCATCCATCCATCCATCCATCCATCCATCCATCCATCCATCCATCCATCCATCCATCCATCCATCCATCCATCCATCCATCCATTCATTCATTCATTCATTTATTTATTTATTTATTTATTTATTGTTATCTGAAAAGGTTCCCAGAGCCATAGCTCATGCTAGGGAACAGTACAAAAATATATAAAATGATGGCAAACAGCCCTTAACAATACTTATATTACATTTTCATAGTAGGAATGAATTACCGTACAAGAATAACATATATGAAACATACAAAGATACAGACATTCACTAGAACTCAAGAAATAATAGTAACAAAGAACTTAACAGAAAAATAGAAGCTACATATTCTATGGGACATTAATCCATATTAATTTTAAACAGTTCAGCTTTCAAACCAGCTATAAATGTGTAACACTTTATCAGCTATCAATATATGCCTTCAGTAAATTTTCAGCAACTTTCCTTTTAAAACCTTTTATGTTCCTGCAGCCTTTCAGTTCCAGTGGCAGCGCATTATATAAGTTGATAACGTGTGAGGTTAAGCTGTTCAGGCCATAAGTAGAAGTGTTCACTGTTGGTTTTGTTAAGTTTCCTTTATATGTGAGGAGCTTTCAAATGTTAGATTGGACTTAGAAGATTTTTTTTTATTTTGTGGAGATATATTATCAAGGACAACTCTATGTTTACTTGTAATGGTAAAATGTTAGTTACATGAGTGTTTTTGTGTTTGTTCTAAAGGATAGATTGTAGATTATTTTCAAGGCACGATAATGAAGTACTTCGAGGTCATGAATTAAATATTTAACAGAGTTACTCCATAAGATGTTTAAGTAATCCAAATGAGATTGAATTAAAGCATGGCAGATACTTTGTAAATGATTTACACTGAATCCTTGGAATTTCAGCCTGTGAATTACAGCTAACACAGGAAGAATCTTATTTTTTACATGCATGATATGGTCCTTCCATGTGAGCATACTGTCTAGAATCAAACCTAGATATGTGATTTTTGTTACTCTTTCAATCACTGCGTTATCAACATGTATCTTGTTATTTACTACTGGTACGTATGATCTTTTATGAAATAACATATATTTTGTTTTACAGACATTTAATGTTAACTTATTGCCCTTAAACCAGCTATTCAATGCATTCAGGTCTTGCTGTATGTCATATAAATAAGCTCGTGCTCAGAGTTGTCTATATATAACAAACATTTATCATCAGCAAACATAGTCAATTAACCTTTTAGTCTTAAACATCCTATGTCATTTATAAAAATTAGGAATAATATAGGACCTAATACAGAACCTTGTAGAACACCATGATGAATTACTGATAGAGAACTGGAAGTGTTGTTCATAGTGTCGCCCTGGCGGTAGACTCGAGAAGCCGAAGCCGAAGCCGGTGGAGATTCGGAAAACTTCGGAACCAATCGTTACCGGTAGCGACAGACAGTTGAATGTAGAGTTGGAAAAATAAACAGTTTTGAGGTTCTAGCAATTTTGTAATGTTGAACAGTGTATTTCGAGGAGACTAAAGTGTAGCTTTTGTGTTTTATAACCTCGTTTTATCATTTCACGAACCCACAAAGTCACAACTGGTGTCAGGAAGCGGGATAACTACATCACCGAACATTATGACCATGGAATCGGCATTGGAAATGCTTTTGCAGAAGATGAACGAATTAACAGCGAAGTCGGAAGCGGCAAATAACAACTTGGCCGCCAAGATGAACGAGTTAACAACAAAAACAGAAGCGGCAAATAACAACCTGGCCGCAGAGCTGAAAGAAATAAAGACCGAATTGACCACAGAAATGAAGGCAGCGAACGACAGTCTGGCCACGGAAATGAAGGAGGCGAACGAGGTCCTCGCCGCCAAATTTGAGGAACAGTTGGCCGGCGTGAGGAATGACGTGACGGAGCTGGGCAAGCGGATGGGCCAAGTGGACGAGCGCGTCGAGGACCTGGCGAACCGCTTCAATGACCTAGAGGAAAAGGCCGACAATAACGCCAAGTCCCTGAACGCCATGGTTGAAGACGTCGAAGACCTCGCGAACCGCGTAAACAACCTGGAGGGAAAGGCCGACAGCAGCGTCAAGTCCCTGAACGCCATGGTGGAGGACATCGTCGGCAGGAAGCTGAAGGACTTGAAGGCCGACGTGCCAGGACGTGACACAACATCTGCGCGCGTCAAACCTCCCAAGTATAACGGCGCGTCAACATTTGAGGTCTTCCGCCGCCAGTTCGACACAGTGGCCAAGCACAACAGATAGTCACCGAAGGAGGAGGCCACACAGTTAATAGCCATCCTCCAGGGACGGGCCGCGGAAATCCTAAACGCGGTGCAGACGACGGCGGCGCCCAAGGGCATCTGGGAGGCCCTGGAGAATCGCTTCGGGAACCACCGCTTAGCCGCAGCATACCGCAGCCAGCTAAAGGCAAGGTCGCAGCAGCCGGGGGAGACGCTGCAGGAGTTCGCCATAGCGATCGAGCAGCTAGCTAGCAAGGCCTTGGTTGACCTGCCACTGGAGTTCGTATCCCGGGAAGCCGCCTACAACTTTGTCGACGGGGTACGGGACACGGAGATTCGTCAGCGCCTAATGCTCGGCGATTATAAAACCATCCACGAGGCGCTGACAGCGGCATTAAGGATGGAGGCGGCCAAGGTAGCATCTATCCCGACGTCGAGAACGAGGAGTGTCCGCTACGCCGGAGACAGAAGACCAGCTGAGGGACGCCGGCGAACACCTAGTGGCCTGTGTTGGGGGTGTGGACAGCCCGGACACCTGCGGAGAGACTGCCCACGCCAGGAAGAGCAGCCGGAAAACGAGTAAGGCCCGGCGTGGAGAGGGGCACGTCGGCGCCATTACCACCATCCCCTCGAGTGACAATCCGCGCCGTCAGCCGGCGGATGGATAACAACCTCATCGCGGACGGTTGGGTAAGAGGAAAGCCGTTACGCGTGCTGGTGGACACCGGGGCGGCCGTGACCATCATCAGACTTGACGTGGCGAAGGGTTTGCCGACGAAGAAGCCGAGCCGACCATACGAGCTTGTGACGGCATCGGGCGACACCATGCCCGTGGAGAAGGAGGCCCTGCTGGAGCTGAACTTGGGACGGAGTGCCGTGCGTCTGTGAGTGTTCGTCGCGAAGGTGGCTGAGGAGGTGATTCTGGGACTAGATGCCCTCAGGAGCCACGAGGCGACGGTCGACGTCGGCAGGAAGGTCCTGAGGCTCAACGGAGAAGAGGTTATACTCCGTCAACCAGAAGAGCGCCTTGGAATTGGCAGGGTCGTCTTGAGCGAAGACGTGGTTGTCCCCGCGAGGAGCGAAGTGATAGTGACGGTGCGACCGGAAGGCCAGACAGCACGTTGGGTCCAGAGGCAGCAGGAGTACGACTTCACCTCGGAACATCGCAGAGGGAAGAGTCACGGTAACGTGGACGCTATGTCCCGAAGACCCTGTCCAGAAGAGTGCGGCCAATGCACAAGAGTGGAGGGGAAGGAACGTGCCGCAGCAGTTCGAGTAGTCACGGCAGTGCCTGCGGATGGCTGGGATAGCGCAGGCCTGAGGAGGGAGCAGCTGGCGGACGCAGACTTGGGGCCACTCTTGAGGGATGTGGAGAACCTGGTGGACCACCTCCACGACATGCACGAGATGGCTCGCCAGAACATCCAGAATGCGAGCGACCGCATGAAAACCCGATACGACAGGCAAGCCAACAGCCAAGGGTTCCAGCAAGGTGACCTGGTCTGGCTGTACCGCCCGACCCGGACCAAGGGACGCTGCCCGAAGCTTCATCAGTCATGGCAAGGACCGTACCGTGTGGCGAAGAGGATTAAAGACGTGGTCTACCGCATCCAGAAGGTGCCCCGAGGAAAGATGTTGGTGGTACACCTGGATCGCCTGGCCCGCTACGAAGGCGCTGTTTGGGACGACCAGCCTTGAGCGGGGAGCAGTGTCGCCCTGGCGGTAGACTCGCGAAGCCGAAGCCGAAGCCGGTGGAGATTCGGAAAACTTCAGAACCAATCGTTACCGGTAGCGACAGACAGTTGAATGTATAGTTGGAGAAATAAACAGTTTTGAGGTTCTAGCAATTTTGTAATGTTGAACAGTGTATTTCGAGGAGAATAAAGTGTAGTTTTTGTGTTTCGTAACCTCGTTTTATTATTTCACGAACCCACAAAGTCACAATATTTACAAATTGTTTCCATTACTGAGATAATTCTGAAACCAGTTGAGAGGAAGTCCTCTTACACCAGCATACTCAAGTTTATTTAGTAATAAAGTATGATCTACAGTGTCAAAAGCCTTTTTTAGGTCAATAAATAAACCAGCAGCTAAACGATTTCTATCCAGAGCTCTTTTAATAGGTACGATAAGATCTACCGTGGCAGCAAGAGTACTAGATTTGTTAATAAATCCATACTGATGATTGTGAAAAAAGTTGTGTTTTTCTAAATGCTGTAATAACCTAACTTTTACTACTTTTTTCAGAATTTTGGAAAATACAGGAATAATACTTATTGGTCTGTAATTATCCATAATTATTCTACCACCTGTCTTATAAATTGGGACAACTCTTGTGATTTTACAACCATCAGGTACTGAACCTCAACTAAGTGATAAATTAATAAAGGTTACAATGTGTGGAACCAAACTGTACTTGCACTTTGTTAACAATTCATTTGATAAAATATTATCTGTTTTATTACCTTTGTTTTTTATTGTTGCTATCATTTTTAGAACCTCATTATTATTTGTTGGGTATAGAAAAAGAGTATTTGGTACTGAACTATAAGGTGGTGGAGTATATTGTATACCTTACATTGTCATATTCCAATGAAATTATTTTCATAGTGTTACCCATTTTGTAAACTATTTCTGTACACTGTTGACACCCTGTTAAATATGTTGTTAATATTTCTAACATTTTACCTCTTATTCCTGACTTTCTGGAAATAGCAGTGCAGATCTGTTCCAGAAGTGTTTGCTGGAAAGAAAATTAAATCACTATATGACAGATTGTTGAGGGAATTGATCTTCACTGACAAGCGCTGCATTCGCTTGTTTTGTTGTTTACTAGAAGAGTGAAGTATTAATAACTTGGCACACATTGAGGTTCAAGGAGCCGAAGTCACCTCTCTAAAACCAGGGAGCTGCCGAAGTGTACTCCATGGGGCTTTCTGTAGGCTTAACAAAACAGCCCCCCCCCCCTTGTACCACTTACCCATGTCAGCCCATCTGGAAAGACTACTGATAACCTTCGTCAGACCACCATGCTACTAGCTTTGCAGGGAGGTGTCCAACAACCTCGCCTAGGAGGGAACACCTCTCACACGTACCCAACACCCACTACCCCTACAGAACAACTTCCTGGCACATGGTAAGTGACAAACCAAAAATAGAGCTGTGTGTCTGATATTAAAGTTTAGCAATTAATTAGTATATGCAAATGTAAATCACCATTGCAGCTGCCCGTTTGTTGCTTGACAAAAAGGGATTTTGATTCCCTCTTCTTTCTTCTTCTTACAATATTCAATCATGTTATATATGATTTCTCAAATCATTTATATTTTGTAAATCTTACAAAATATAAGCTAAGGGGAACATCTATCCATCTATTATTCTGGCTTAGCAATGGGTAATCTTCTTTCACCCTTTGGCACTCACCAAGGCGGCCCGGGTTCGATCCCAGGCGACCGCAAAGTGAGATTTGTGGTGGAAAACACGGCGCTGGGGCGGGTTTTCTCCGGGACCTCCGGTTTCCCCCGCCATCTCATTCCACCGGTGCTCCATTTTCATCTCATGTATCATCAGTGTCACCGCCTGCAATGCCGTATGTAGTAAAAGCGGGCGTTAAACACTACACATTTCATTTCAATTTCTTTCACCTTTTCTCCTGATTTTGTATGATCTTTTTGAATTGCAAGTCACTAAAGCATCCCCTTTAATTTTTAAAACTTGGTATAGATACTGTTGCGAGACACTGTTGCGGCGAGCGCGGCGACCTCGTGCGAAAGAAACAGAGAGCTACGCGCGGGCAGGAAAGAAAGAGATTGATAGAGCGGCCAGCTCGTGGACGCGGAGTACGACGCTTGCCGAGAGAAAGAGAGCAACACAGGGAGAAAGAGACAGAGATAGTTCCGTGTGTTCTCGTTACGCCACGAAGAATGCTGTGACTTCGGTAGCTTTCGAGAAACAGCATCTTGTAGACGGAGAGGGGTTGCAGCTGTGCAGTGTGTGGACATCTGAACTGTACCACAGTTACGAGTTGAGCTGTAATTGTGTGTGCAGCTATTTGAAGTGTGCCACGGGTGAATTCTTTCGTTTCTTTATGTGTGGTGAAGCAACGGGAGACTAATGTGTGTATGACGCCTGTAAGGGTTGACCAAAGTGTGTTTCTACTGAAATAAAGGGTATTTTGAATTTCTGCAGACTAAACTTTTAATTTTACGAACCTAGACAGTCGCAATATATTGATGATATGTTTGTTATTGTTCCTGATAAACACATAAGTGATGCTTCAAAATTATTACCTTTACAAGATAAGGCTATACATTCCACATTACAGACTAAATTGATGGATTTATTTTGCAGATCTAAAGATAATAAGAAATAACAATAAATTAAGCTTTGGTATCTATAGGAACTCCACTCATATCGATAATTACATAAAAATAAAGGTTTTAAACCTTTTCCACATAAATTTGCTGTTTTCAATAGTTTGATTTATAGGTTAATAAATATCAAGGCCGACTCTACACAGGCCGGAGCCTACAATGTGGCAACGTCGCAGGGGCGTGTCATAGACGGCCGATGTTTTCGACAGATCTCCACTAAAACCAGCATTTGATAACAAAACTTACCAATTTTTAAACTTACAGCTGGTGTGTTGTTGTATACTTACGCCAAAATTCATTAAGGATACCTGTGGAGAACAAATTAATGCTTTTGAACGGATTAGTCTCCAAATGTAACTACATAGAAAATGAGGTAAACGTGTACCGTACCGCACCGCAGAGAATATTCTAAAATTATTTTAAATTAGCAACTGCAAACTTCGTAAGGCCCGTTAAAAGTCAAAGTAGAACAAGCAGTCTTCACAGTGTTGCCGATTCTATGCATTCCGGCCTGTGTAGAGTCGGCCTTGATAAATATACCCCTGAAGAAAGATAACTTTAATAAAGATTATAAAAATATTTTTAATACTGCTTTAATTAATGGTTTTAATAAAGACTTTATACAGAAAATGATTGAAAAATTTAAACTTCAAAAAAAAAATGTTAATGATATTTCTACCCTTAAAAAATAAAATACGATTATAATTTTAAAAAATTACTTACCATCCTTTGGTTAATAAACATTTCCGAACATTTTAAAAGAATTTGCTATAACTTTTATTCCTCAAAATAAATATAATATTAAAAATTTACTACATTTCTCAACAAAAAAAAAAAGATAAAATTACAGATAATAAAATATCTAGCATTTATCAATTTAGTTGTTTAGATTGCGATCAGGTTTATATTGGAAAGACCAAACGTAATTTAGAAACCAGAATGAAAGAACATTTTCGAAGTATTAGGTATAAATAGACCAAATAGACTGATAAATCAGTCGTAGCAGATCATTTTTTGGTCATTTCACCATGAAATAAATTGAGAAGTTAAATTATTAAAACAATTAAATTCCTCTATAGATTTAATGGTTTGGGGGAAAATATTTACTTTAAAAAATAGAAATCGCGTTATGAATTTTGAAAAACCGACAATCGATTCTGTCTTTAAGTTTATTTCATTTTCAGAGTTTGGTAGTACTAGTATTACAGTAAAACGAAATCGCAGACACAAATCAATAAGAAATGTGCATCAATTTCTTTAAAGATAAGAGACGTATTTGTTGTATATGTTTTGTTAACATATTTGCGTAACATTTATCTATATTAATAACGATCTATCGTATGAACAACGAGAGAAATCGTCCTCGTCTGGCTCGCTCAGGACGGTCTCTCGGCATTTGGGCCGACCACTCGCTCGTCTCGACTCGTCTCACTCGACTCTCAAGCAGCTCCGCAGCAAGACACCATGGGAAAGAAGAAGAAGAGAGCGACCGCCGCGGGCAGACCGCCTGCGTCACCGGCATCAGAGCCGCAGCCACCGCAGCATACACCAGAGAACTCACGACCAGCAACCCCTGCTACGCCGGTACTTTCTGATGCTGGCGTGGAGCCTCTTACTCCAGTCACGGGAAAATTCTGGATTTCCCCTGACCGGGAGTCCTCTACAGGGACTGGGAGTCTGCTGACCAACAGAGTAGCAGAACAGACACAGCCGCCACCTCCGCCAGGAGATAACCCAGATGTTGTTGCAGTAAGCAATAACAGATCTCCACGCTCATCATCTCGACCAACATCGCCGTCTCTCCAATGGAATAATCGTCGCACCACTAACAGCGTTGTCATCTGTGGCGTTCCACGTGACCTTCACTGCAGATTTATTCTCGCCGCAGCACAACAAATGTGGCCCTCAGCTCATAGGGCTACTAGGATTATGTCCCGGGGACGGACCACACCTCTAGTCCGACTGCAGCTCGCAGACCATGCCGACTTCGACGCCGCCTTGCATGCAAGGTTGCCCTTGTTAGGGCTGAACCTTCGCATCGAGGCCAGCCGGCTGGAAAAGCACACACCTTGCAGGCGGTGCTGCAACTACGGGCATCAGGATTCGGCTTGCTCAGCTCCACCACGGTGCCATTATTGTGGTGCCCGTGCTCTCACTTCCGAATGCATCTACCACAATCTCCGACGCCGTCGCCGGTACTGCGCTACGTGCAATGGCTCCGGCCATTTCACTGGACAGGCGCAGTGCCCAAAGTACCCGCGGACTCTCGCCAGTACTGCTCGGGACGAAACACAGCAACGTACCGCCACAGCAGCGCAAACACCAGTCACCACTGCAGCCTCCGACATTTCAGTGCTGGAAGCCCTCCATGCACTCCAAGCCGAGGTTAGGCACATCAATCAGAGACTGGACACTCTTGAAACGAAGATTGATGCCGCTACCTCTGGTCCCACACGTGAGGCCCTGCAGGACCTTCACTCTGAAGTCCTCAACCTGGGCCCGCGCATTGGCACGCTAGAGGACACCATTGAAAGTCAAAATCACACCATCCAGGACACCATTGAAAATCAAAATCACACCATCCAGGAAATGCTACGCAACACTGCAGAGAAGATAGCCAACTCTGCACTTTCAACACTGGATTTCGTTAAAACCGCCACCGAGCAACTTGCAACACTGCAGGTGCTCAGCAACCAACTAAATTCAACAACTTCATCCTGCCAGTCAATACTCCAACGAATCGAATCTGCTGTAACGACCACAAACGCCGACCGGAAGGACACAGCCAACTCGCTGGACTTACTCCATCAGAAGAGCCTTGACATCATGATTGCAATAGCCAACGCAGCTCCCGGCTGCGACCCGGACACCCTTAAGGAATTCCTCTCGCAAATAGTCTACCGCATCGACCAGCTCCAAGACAGCATTCTTCACTCACATCGAAATATCTCGACACTCCCAGACCAGCAGAACTCCAACACTTCAACTCAACAGCGATCAAAACGCCGATAGGCCCATATACGACGCAATACCCTCCCAAGCACCCCTGGTGCACAGTCATACACACTCTCTTGTGTCAATAAACGTAAACTTCCTCTCTTTATCCCTTCTTTTCGTTCAACCTTCCTATTCCCCGCTACTACACTGGCTATGGTCAGGGCCTTGTGTCATGGCCATATACCAGTAAAGCCAACCAGAACTGCGCCTCTTTATGAGCGCAGTAGCATCAACCGCCACTAACGGAGGTGCTTCAGCGGGACTCCCCTACTTACCTGATCTTCTCCCCCTTAATCTCCGGAACTCCTCTTGTTGTCTTTTTTCTTTCTCTCCTACTGTCCTTTTCTCTTTCTTGTTAAAAAAAAAAAAAAAAAAAAAAAAATGAACAACGAGAAGAAAGGAGGACGGTGAGAAAACAAAGTTCATTAGTAGACGCAGAACAATAATTTTGTTGATGCCGCAGACTTGGTGTTTGTGATCAAGCGTGGATAAAGCTCATTCAGCTGACTTCAGCAGCCAGGTAGCGAGTGTGAATGGCCAGAACCAGATTGTCTAGAACACAGAACATATACTTAATGTCCGGAATGTGCATGGAATAAAAGAAGTGCGCATTGACGTAGGAAAAGTAATGAACAATGCAAATGCAGGAGCTGCAGGAAAAGCTTGGGGAAATCTCAGAAATGGCGTTCGGCGGAGTGAAGAAGAAATTAAATGTAATTGCATTACGTCCAGTAGAATGAAACAGCTATAGGAATTGAAGTGATTAAGAAAATGTGCGAAAAAACTGTGGGGATTCAAGGTGTTAAAAAAGCGGCGAAATTTATGCAGGGCATATCAAGATGCAGGAACATATCAGCAAGGGATAAATATGGATCAAGTGTAGAATGTTGTCTTGAGAGGTATAGGAACAGTTATGAACACATACAATAGGCTGTAGAATTGTGGAAAGCTGCTAGTGAAGTTAAATAATTAGTAACAGAGAAAGGGGACGCAAATGAGGTGATGTGTAAGTAGGAGGCATTGAAAAGTGAGGTTAAGTGAATGCAGACAGTGAAACAATAATAATATGAAGCATAGTGAGTGTAATAATTTACTGAGCGACATCGTTTGGCTGATATGAAAAATCTAGTGCAGCATAGAAATTAAATGAACAGCAATAACTATTAAAAGGGCCAGACACGTGTATAGCATGTTATTGTGTTGAAAGACTGCCATGTTAGCAAAAGAGTTAGGGCCTAGCTCAGGGGTAGCCCAAAGATGTATTTGCTTTGGTACTGAATACTATGACACAGTAAAGGACAAAAGTAATATAGTTTTGAGTTGAATTACTACTCGATGCTCCATATATTGCTAGTGTTTCCTATAAAGCATTTTGTTAGAACCTTTCTCAGTTAACATCGACCGTTGAATTTTGATTTGGTGAACTCCTTGGAGGTGATAGGGTAAAGAATTGTCCGATATGACAACGTTAGAGGACATAAATCACAAAAAAGAATGCAAATAAAAATATAAAAGGAAATATAAATAAAAAAATAAATCTGTAGTCAATGAACACTTAAACAGTACCGGGTATTTTTTATTGATGTAGGTCAGCATCACACTCCCAGCACAACATTCTCGTTAACAAACTTTTGTTCTACAGAAACTGCTTACACTTTTCCTCGTCTTCGCATAAAGGTGCAAGATCAATAAAAGTTATAAAATGAGCCATTGGTTTCAAATACAACTTCCACATTATAACTGTATTCACTGAATGCCAGGGTCCCTGTGGAAAATTCATTTTTAGATTTTACATTCCTAACAATGGCTAACAATGGCACATATACTGTGCCCCTGTGAAGTTTCGAACATCTGCAAAATAGATGCTTGGGGTGTTGGTCTAAAGGTTGGCAACAGAAACTTGGGCCAATAACTGTGTCAGCACTACAGCTGTGGAGTACTTTGGCAGGTTACGTCAGCCCTCGTGAGTGCCTCCGAAGTTGGACTTAGACAAAATTTCTTACAGGGCATGTTCTAAAGAATATTCATCTTTTTGCACATGATTAATGCAGTTGAACAACAATGCAGATATCAACAGAGATGCCCCTATCACCTACAAGGAGTTACCAAATCTAAATTCAACAGACATTAGCTGAGGACGTTAGGAAAGTCCTAACAAAACATGTTCTAAATAAACACTAACAATATGTGGAACATAGAATACTAGTTTGACTCAAAATTATTTACTCATATAATCATAGTAATTATGGTTTGCAATTTGACACTTCATAATTTCAACTTTCAGGAGAAAATATATCCAGCAATCACAACGAGTTACAAATAGCTATAATAATAATTTAATAAGCAGTACATAATTACTTAAAAAATTACATTATATGTTGACTCTATGCTTTTTTTGGGATTGTTGGAAGTTAGGAACTTCTCTACAGATGGCACAAACTGTGTAAACAGAGAGTATTTTATTTACCTTAAAAATGTTGAACAAGATGAAAGTATAAACGAAACAGTTAAACTCTTAGGTGTAATTATAGATTAAAAACTAACCTGGAATCCACATAAAGACCAAGTGTGAAAAAAATTGTCATCAGTGTTATTTTTGTTAGCAAATTTAAAAAGGGTAGTTTCAGAAAAATTTGTATTAATGGCTTTTACTCATTTTTTCAAAGTGTTTTTAGATATGGGTTAGCCATTTATATATATTTATATATGATTAGCTATTTGGCTGATAAGAAATCTGTTTTATTGTTTGCACGAGTTTTATGAACAACACAAGAGGGAATTGTAAAATGTATTCTTAAGTATGATTGTGTGTGTGTGTGTGTGTGTCTGCGTGCGCGTGTCCATGTCTGTGAGTAATGTGCTTATGTATATAATTTGTTTATATTTATATTCTGGATGACAAAGTCTATTGTAATTGTTTGTAATTGCCAAATGACAAAGAAATAAACATTAAACAGACATCCAGGCAGAATTCTGGTTAGTATAATGCACTGGTAGAGCATTAACAGAAATGTTTATAAATACTCTAGATCTTTTAAATGTACCAATTATTAGCATTTTAGCTTTGAAGTGCCCCGAAACATAACTGCAGCCAAGAATGGTAACCCTTTCCTTACTACACTTGTAACCAGGGGCAGACGACTCTGCTCGGGCTGCAAGAATGTTAGATGGCAGCATCTTGAAACTTAGTCCAGTTTTGTCACAATTAAAAATCTCATCACCAGTTAATCCTTCAGCAAGAATTAATTCTTGGAATTCCTTTTTAAATTCCAAAACGTCAGATTTAGCTTACAAATCTTCAGCACAGGTATTAAGTTGTAATACCGTACCATTTCTTCCAGTGATCAAACCACGCAACGTTGGCAGTAAAATAAGGATCCCTTTCACTGAATGCTTTCCGGGAAATACAGCGCGGCCTGTGAATGAGCCAAAGAAACAGTGCTTTGCTAACTTTTTCATATTCACATTGTATCACAGTTTTCCTGTGTTTTAGTGCATCACTTGTTGCTATGGTAGCACACCACTTTCCAATTTCTTCTCTTTTTTCCCAGTCCCCCACTGTAACATGCCCAACTCCATAATCTGAAGGCACTTTTTGAAGAGTTTCCCCCTTGTCCAGTCTCTTTAATGCCGTCAATTTCTCTTCCATGGAAACAACCACTTTCTTCCTTTTACTTGCCATATTATACTCACAGAAAGGAAAATTTTAGTAAGTGATTGTTATTTGAGAAATATTAGTATGTGTCGGATTACCGGAAGTCGGATAACTGAGAGTCTACTGTAAATCACTACATGGCACATTGTTGAGGGTATTGACCTTCACTGACAAGTGGTGCATTCACTTTTTTTCTTGTTTACTAGAAGAGTAAAATACTAGTAACCTGGCACACATTCAGGCTTAAGGAGCCGATTTTTTGTTTCCCTTGTAATTTTACGTCCTGGAATGTTGTCATATATGATGGTGAATGAAATGATGCTCAAATGTGTCCAGGGTCCTTGGATCTTATAGTTACCTGACATTTGTGTATCAGGATAAGGGAAAACCCCGGAAATAACCTTATCCAGGTAACTCACCCTGACCGAGATTCGAACTCAGGACCCCTTGAACGTGAGGCAGACATGCTACCATGTATGCTACCGAGGCGGGCAAGGTGCCGAAGTCACCCCTCTAAAAAGGGAGTTGGCGAAGTGTACTCCATGGGACTTTCCATAGGGTTAACAAAGTAGCCTCCCTCCCTTGCGGGATGGAAGTGGATACACCACTTATTTGCATCAACCCATTTGGGAAGACTACTGATAACCTCGGTCAGACCATGCTACTAATCTTGCAGGGAGGTGTTCCTCAACCTCGCAGACATACCCAATACCCACTACCCCTACTGAACAACTTCCTGGCACACAGTAAGTGACAAAACACAAATAGAACTGTTATGATATCTATTATTTGGCTTAGCAATAGGTAATCCTCTTTCATCTTTTCTTGCCGATCTTTTTATGAGTTGTTTTGAAATGCAAGTCACTAAAGCATTCCCTATAATTTTTAATAGATATCTTGATAATATTTTTGCTATTGTTCCTGATAAATACATAAATTTACAAGATAAATCTATAAAATTCACATTACAGACAGAAATAAATGGATTTATTGATTTTCTAGATCTAAATATAAGAAATAAGTAAATTTTGGTATTTATAGGAAATCTGCTCATATCAATAATTACATAAAAATAAAAGTTTAACCCTTTTTCACATATATTTTCTGTTTTTAGTAGTTTGATTTATATATTAATAAATATTACAATGAATAAAGAGGAATTTAATAGAGAATATAAACACATTATGAATACTACTTTAATTAGTAGTTTTAATAAAGACTATATACACAAGAATTAGAATTATGGCGCAACAGCCCTTACAGGGCCAAGGCCTACCAACCCGACTGCCGGCCTCACGCCCACTTACGCATGGCAGAAGTGGACGATCATCCAACCGATATGGGGAGGAGATGTGGTCAGTATCTCGGAATGTTGGTTTCTGTGACCAGGGCTGCTTACCTAGCGTAGGCTCCTCACTTTCCTCACAATGCTGAGTGGGCACCGATCCTGTACCCGGGACCTAAAATCCCCACCACATGGGTGGGATCGAAACCGGGCTGCTTTCCGTGGCCAGGGACCAAGGCATGCTGCCTTAGCCCGCTACGCCACGGCGCAGGACTTTATACACAAGAAGATTGAAAAATTTAAATATAAAAAATTGTTAATATTTCTACCCTTAACAAAATAAAAGAGGATTGTAGTTTTAAAAAATAATTTACCAACCTTGAGATAAACACTTTCAAAAAATGTTAAGGTATTTAATTTTGGTATAAATTTTTATTTCCTCAAAATAAATATAATATTAAAAATTAACTACTACTGATATGGCGGTCAGGTTTATATTGGAACTAGTCAAACATAATTCAGGAACCTGAATGAACAAAATTTTCGAAATATAAACTAGTATAAACAGACTGATAAATCGGTCGCAAGTCGGCCTTGGACTCTAGAGTCGGCCTTGATCATTCGTAGACGTCGTAGCAGATCATTTTTGGTCATTTGACCATTAAATAAATCGAGAAGTTAAATTACCAAAACAATTAAATGGTCCGATAAATTTAATGGTTTGGGAAAAAATATTTACTTTAAAAAACAGAAATCGCGATATGAATTTTGAAAAACCGACAATTGATTCTGTCTTTAAGTTTATTACATTTTCAGAGTTTGGTATTACTGGTATTAGACTGAATACGAAATGGCAATCTCAAAACAGTAAGAAATTTGCATCATTTTCTTTAAAGATAAGTTACGTGTGTTTTGTATATTTGCATAGCATTGATCTATATTAACAAGGATCTATCTTATGATCAAAGAGAAAAGAGGAGGGCGGTGAGAAAACAAGGTTCATCCAAGATGCAAACATACAAATTTTGTTGATGATTAGATTAGATTGATTTGTGTTCAGTAGGTTCACTTGTAGCCAGAAAAGGCTGTGAACATTGAACATGTCCAGAGGTATAAAGTTTAATAGCATATATATGTACAAAAGTTAACATCAGATACATTGCATTTCCTTTCTTGGAAGTGTTGAAAACAGTGTTGTTATGATAAATTAACTTTAAAGAGAGTCGATTAAAGACACTAAACAACACTTTTAAATTTTTCCCGAACATGTTTCTGAGGCTTTGCCTCTATCATCAACCGGCTCTCGACCAGTTGAGAGCCGGCTGATGATAGAGGCAAAGCCTCAGAAACATGTTCCAGAAAAATTTAAAAGTAAGTGTTGTTTAGTGTCTTTAATCAACTCTCTTTAAAGTTAATAAGATACATATTATAGTATACAGGCAATATGAACGACAATATGGGAAACAAAGCAGGGATAACTATATATGATACAAAATGAAACACTTTTTAAACCAGCTTTCACTTGGCTTATGCCAGTACGTCTCAACCTTTTTGCAATGCATACCATTCTTGTTATTTATTAAATACATATACATTAAAAATAAACTTTCAACTTGCATCAAATATTTATTAGTAATGATTTGTCATTGGAATAGCTAGATACTACTTATAGAGCTACAGAAGCATTATCAGGATAATTTGTCATTCAGATAATCTTGTACAGAATAAAAGGATTTTGAGCAAAGGTACTCTCTAACAGCTTTTTTAAAAGCACCGAAATTATCAACTTTTTCGTTAAGAACATTAGTAAGTGCGCCAAATATTTTGATAGTTTCATAATGCACACCTTTCTGGAAGCAAGAAAGTTTAGCACTGGGATAATGGATATTATACTTTTGTCTAGTGTTTATTTTGTGAATTACATTATTTGTTGCAAATAAGGCACGATTGCATACAAAGAATTTTAAGATTGAGAATATATACATGCAAGGAAGCGTTAATATTTTCAATCTTCTAAAAATATCTTTACAGGAGCATCTGGTGTGGGTGTTAGTAATGATTCTTATAACCCTCTTTTGCATAAGAAATATTTTTTTTACTTTCTACTGAGTTTCCCCAAAATAATATTCCATATTCCATAATAGAGTTAAAGTATGCATAATATACTAATTTAAGTGTGTCAATAGAACTCACATTAACCAGCTCTCGGAGAGCATAACAGGCAGAGCTGAGTTTAGGTAAGATATAATTTATGTGAGCTTTCCAATCTAAACATCTGTCCACTTGAAGGCCCAGAAATTTTATGCTGTCAATTTCTTCTAATAACATATCATTAATCCCGATTTCTATTTCAGTATGTGATGTACGACAGGTTATAAGTTTGACCACTTTTGTTTTGTCAAGATTCACAGATAATTTGTGCGCTTTAAACCAGCATGACATACAGTTCAAAACATAATTCATTTTAATTATACACTCGTTTAAATTTGTACTGGTCACCAGGACACTAGTGTCATCAGCAAAAAAAAACTGTACTTGCAATGCCCTTTATATAAAGTGAGAGGTCATTTATATAGATCAGAAATAATAAAGGCCCTAACAGGGAACCTTGGAGTACTCCATGAGTTACTACTTCCCAGTTTGAAGTTCGTTTTTCATAACCAATATTACTGACAGCTACTTCAACACTCTGTTTTCTTTCATTTAAATGTTTCGAGATTTAACTGTATTGTTCATTTTTTAGCCCATAGAATTCCAATTTTGCTATAAGAATGTCATGATTAACATATTCAAAAGCCTTTGCTAGATCACAAAAAATTCCACCTACATGTCTTTTATCATTTAAGGCAGTCAACACTTCATGTTTAAGTTTGGAAGTTGCATTATTAGTTGATATTCCCTTTCTGAATCCAAACTGATCACTGACAAGTATGTTGTTACATTCAAGGTGTTTATACAGTCTGGTGAACATTACTTTTTCAAGAACTTTTGAAAAAATTGGCAAGAGAGATATTGGTCTATAATTTGAAACATTATTGCGTTCACCTGTTTTGAAAAGAGCTTTAACAACTGAGTATTTCATTCTGTCAGGGAAAATACCAGTCTTTAGAGATTCATTACATAATAACTAAGGGGAATGCTAATTTGTGAGGAGCAAGATTTTAGGATTTTTGTAGTTATTTCATCATAACCGGAAGAATTCTTCATTTTTAAAGAGTCAATAATTTTATTTATTTCGGAAGGTGTAGTTAAACTGATTTTAAATGTAGGTACAGAGTTCATGAAACTTGATCTTAGAAATTCTAGTGCTGCATCTTTACTTCCATAATTAATATTTAATTTTTTTGTTACATCCAAAAAGAATTTGTTAAACAATTCTGCAACTTCAAGAGGTTTGGCAGTTTCATGATTGTCAACATTGAGTGTTATTGGGCAATTTTCTGATGAGTGTTTATGTGTCACATTTTTTATTATATTCCAAATGGTTTTTATTTTATTGTCTGAGTTTTGAATTAGTTTATTATAATGCAATACTTTGTCTGCTATTATTACCTTCTTTAGAAGTTAACAATATCTTTTGTAGTAGTTTTTTAAATACAAATTGTTACTGATTCTAACTCTATAGTTCACTTTTACGCCTGCATGAGGTTTTAATTCCTAAAGTGAGCCAGGAATTGTCTTTTTTAAAGTTAAATGTTTTTTTATACTTGGATGGGAAGCAAAATTCAAACTGAGTTTTAAAGCATTGAAGAAAGCTATTATATTTGTTGTCAGTTCCATTAATCTCATAAGTTTGTTTCCAAGATTCAAGTTTAAGGTTCTTATTAAATTCATTCAGAGTATTTTCGTTTATTTCCCTATATTTCATATATGTGTATTTAGTAAAATTAGGCAAGTGAGTCAACCTTGTATATACTTTTCTCCACTTACAAGTTTTTTATGAAGACTAGTTTCTGGGGACTTCTCCCCTATCGTCAGTTCTGTGGTTGACTGATGATGCATCCGGTGTCGGCATCTGGCTTGGTGTTGTGCTGCCATCTAACGTCCTGGTAAGTTTGATGACATCATCTACCGCGGGAATTTCAAAATTCATCAAGAGGTCCTGTTTTTTCGTAATAAATGTTTTCCCAATTCTGTAGTTCCATAAATATGTTTGGGAAGACATAACTACATAAAACGTGTGGTAGTTGAATTTCAGTGTGCAAATTAATAGCTAGTTCATCTAATTTGTTTCTTATGCCTCCTATGCAGCAGACTTATAATCAAGCGAGAAAACAAGGTTCATCCAAGACGCAGAACATACAAATTTTGTTGATGCAGCAGACTTATAATCAAGCTGAATAATCTGTGAGCTGAATCAAGCTGATTTCAGTAGCCTGGTAGCGAGTGTGAATGTCCAGAAAGGCCAGAATCTGCAGAGAAAAAATGAGTTGGACGTTTAAGCATGTGGCATCACCACTGGCTGTTTGGTAGCATCAGCAACGATTTGGGCTCCTGGTACAGGGAATGCTGCGACCTATAATGCAACTGTACATGGACCAGGATAGTGACGGATGACTGTAGGGGCTATCTGGGTTGTGGCCATGGAGTAGTGGTCCACCGACACAACTTTGTCAACCCACCAGGAAATTTGGATACGTTGTGTGTTCCAGCTGGGCCCTACAACCCCGAATGCCTCAATCACCAATGGATTGGGCCTCCTCTAGCCCCTGGATTGGAGCCGTTCTGCTACCACACCAACACTAACGAGAATTTGTGGAAGGGATTGAAGAGTAATAACTAAAAGGGACAAACATGTGTAAAGAATTGTGACTTTGTGGGTTCGTGAAATAAAAAGTCCAATTACACCACTCAAAAATGTTCTTTATTTCCACCTTATTACAACGTCACACTTGCCGATTACATAGAATTTCGTAATGTACACAATTATAATTTCACCAGTTCGTCTGTCCACGTACACTGCATGCTCCTCACAATGCTCGCCACGACTGACTCAACTCAACTGACCTTCGCTTCTCCTGTATTGATCGGTGGCTCGAAGTTTCTCGAGAATTCTTTTTTATGGAGGGGGAAAACATTCTCGATGTTTCGCCTTCTTTCAGGTGGCAGGTGGAGGGGGAAACGAAGATTCAGCCACCCCTGTGGTTTCCCCTCCCTCCACTCTCTCTCGCCTCTGCAAGCGGTAACGATGCCACACGCCCCCCTCCACCGGCCTTCCCCTGCATTTATTGATCGGTACCGTAGAGTCTGCCGATTGGGTAACAGAATGTAATTGTGTTGAAAGGCTGCCCTGTTAGCAAAAGGGCCAGGGCCCAGCTCAGGAGTAGCCCAAGATGTATTTGTTTTAGTTCTTAATAAATCATACAAAATATAAAGAAAATGAATTCCATGTAATAGAAGATTTTCCCAAACTATTATGGAATATGAAATGAGTAAGGATTTTCTTAAAGAGTATGTACTGTGATATAATGAAGCAAATAATTAATGTAGTTTTGAGTTGAATTAGTACTCGATGCCCCATATATTGCTAGTGCTTCCTATAAAGCGTTGGTGAAGATGCATTAAGACGCCATAGCTCAAGTATTGGAAAATACCAACATTACGTAAGTAAACCACCGATACTGTAATATGCAAGGAAACTGACGTAAAGAAACTGTGAAATTGCCAGTTAATCATTGCCTTGGTTATGATTCTTCTTCTTGTTATTATCTTATCATCATTATCACTGCCCACCTTGGTAGCTTAGATGGTAGCATGTCTGCCTCACATTCAAGAGGTCCTGAGTTCAAATCTAGGTCAGGGTGAGTTACCTGGATAAGGATTTTTCTGGGGTTTTACCTAATCCTGAAAGACAAATGTCAGGTAACTCTAAGCTCTATGGACCCTGGGCTCATTGAGCATCATTTCACACATTTCATTAAACATCCAATATGATTTAACTTTGGAGGATATAAATTAATAAAAAAGCATTCTGTTTTTGCTTGTTATTCTAATCATTGTTATTAATTATTATTCTCATCATCATCATCATCATCATCATCATCATCATCATCATCATCATCATCATCATCATCATCATCATCATCATCACTATTATCACTGCCCACCCACGCAATAATTAAGCTTCCTACACACTGTTCCCTTTACAGTATCGCTAGTTTATAATAAGAAAAAGAAAATGTGTTGGCAACGTTTCTCTGTATTTGCGTGTATCAGATCTGCAGTTGGCAACAATTTGTTTCCATGACGTCATTCCATTGCAACATAACTCTATGCTGTCATATTGTATCTTTACCAAAGCGTTTTGTTAGAACCTTCCTAACATCCTCAGCTAATGTCTGTTGAATTTTGGTTTGGTGACCTTCTTGGAGGTGACAGGCATGTCTCTGTTATTGTGATGCACTTGAAGTTCTCTTCAAAGGCAGTGTCGTAATTGAACAGTTTTCCTTCGTATTTCTTTATGAATATCTTTTCCCACATGGTTAATGCAGTTGGATCCTGAACACATTTTGTGATTCCAAAGACAGCAGAGATGCAGACAAATGGTTACTCTTTCCCCAATAAGTAATAAAACTTCATACAGAAAATTTACATATCATCCCAGAACTACACACCATTTCCAAAAATTCTTCATAAACACAACATTGCTTTGGCCCCACAGAACAAATTCAGGGTACAACACCTTTTGAAGTCACATAATACAAAAGTGAAACCCACAGACAAATACTCAGGTGTGTACTGGATAAACTGCAAAGGCTGTGACAATTTTTACATTGTAAAAACTAATTGGAATTTGAACATTAGGCTTAAAAGAAAATTTTAGGAATATTAAGAACAAAGAAATACGAGGTGTGTTCAAGTTCTAACACCTATTTTTTTTCTTACAAAGTAATCACAAGAAAAATGTGAAACTAATGTCTCAATGTAATCTCCCTCTAGCCATACACATTTTTCACAAAGTTGACGCCATGATTCCATGACTGCTGTGAACGCTTCTTTAGGAGTGTGTTTTGACCACTACAAAATCGCTGAGGCAATAGCGGCACGACTAGTGGATCTGCGACCACAGAGAGTTCTTTCATCGTGGGAAACAATCAAAAGTCACTAGGAAGCATGTCAGGTGAGTAGGGAGCATGAGCAACCACTTTAAAGTTGTTGTCAGGAAGAAACTCCTGTGTGTTCACCCAATGCGCTGGTACATTGTCTTAATGAAGGAGCAAACGTCCAACATTTTCAGCCTGTTTTCCACGCAATGCTGGGAGGAGTTTATTCTTCACAACATTTTGATAGGATGCAGCTGTCACCGTAGTGCCCTGTGGAATGCAATGAGTAAGGATTACACCACTGCTGTCCCAGAAGATGGTCACCATCATTTGATGCTCACCCAAAATTTTTTTTGGTAGCAGTGAGTCTGCGTGCTTCCATTTAGCTGACTGGCGCTTCGTTTCAGGGTTGAAGAAGGGCACCCATGTCTCATGCATTCTCACAATTGATTGAAAGAAAGTTCCATTCATGCTGTTATCACACATCAACATCGCCTGACAATTTACCATGTGCGCAGCCTTGTGATCATCCATCAGCATTTGTGGCACCCACCTGGAAGACACTTTACGCATTCTCAGATCTTCAAGCAGGATTGTGTGCACAGATTCCAAGGAAATGCCAGTTTTCGAGGCGATCATCCAAAACAACGTTCTCCACTCACTGGATCATGTCGTCAGACCGGCTGGTGCGAGGCCATGACTGTTTTGGTTGTCACATAATGTTCTGCCTTCATTGAACTGTCGCACCTAGGAACGCACATTATACACATCCATGGTACCAACACCACATGCCTCACTCAACTGGCGATGAATTTCAGTACGTGTCACACCACGAAAATGGAGAAAACGAATGATTACACGCTGTTCTTGCAATGACATTGCCATTTTAAGATTCAAAAACAGAACTAATGCTCGTAGCTGCCACTAGAGTTATATGCACTGTACAGTGCTGCCATCTCTGTCATGCATTCACAAAGACTCCATGTGTATTTTAAAAGAAACCAGAAGTTCCTATCTGGTCCCAGTCCTGAAAAAAATAGCAGTTATAACTTCAACGTACCTTGTAGATAAATTGGCAGTATCATACCATTTTTGGAATGGGAATCATGATATAGAACAAGAAATCCATTTATTGAAAGGTGTTGAGGATCCAACTGCACTAACCACATGGGAAAATATATTCATAAATAAATATGAAGGAAAACTGTTCAATTTCGACACTATCTTTGAAGCGATGTTCATTAAGATACCAACAGAGATGCCCCTGTCACCTCCAAGGAGAAGGTTAAGAAGGTACTAACAAAACATGTTCTAAGTAAACACTAGCAATATATGCAACATCGAGTACTAGTTTGACTCAAAATTATATTAATCAAATGTTATGTCACATGCAATGAATTCAGATGGGCAACGCTTAAAATCATTTGTTGATATAATCATAGTAACAATGGTTTGCAATGTGACATTTCAACTTACAGTAGAAAATATACACAGTAATCACAAGACTTATAAACAGCACATAAATTTTACTGAACTGAGATAAACATAGGACAATAATAATGAACTATCAGTAGGAACACTAACGAAATCTTGAAATACCTAAATTAACTATATATAACTTCTTTGGACATATTAACAACAAATATCAGCCAGTCATTGTATTGCAGCAAAAAAGCAGCAGCAACACAAATATGATTTCAAAAAGTCATAGCAACTGACAAAAGCTTTTTATTTAAAATTATAATGATAATGTTATTTGCATTCTAATGGACTAATACAAGGGTCGTCCAGAAAGAAAGTTCTGTTTCAACTTATCTCCGCTGCAGCTTTGCGATCGTAGTTCCGCACATGCGTGGTAGATACAATACACGTCAGAAAGATGACTTTCACATTCAAAGTTGTAGAACGGAAATCTTCAGGTCTAGTGCTATCAATAAAGGTATAAGATTATACAACAGGCTACCAGAAAATATTAAACAAATGAGGAGCCTTATACATTTTAAAAAGGGAGTAAAACTCTTTTTACTGCAACATTCATTTTATTCTGTAAATGGGTTTTTAAATGTTAATTAGTTTTAAGTGATTGTAAATAATGACAGTGGCCATTAATGTAATTTTTATACTATGACATGTCTAATATCAATCAAAAGGACAAAATAAATTAAATTGAATTAAATTATGAAGTAGAATAAACTCCACATTTGTGAACAATTACTTTTATATAGCATTTCTCTATGGTCTTTATATAGTTTATATTTATTTTCTTTTTCTCTTTTAGACTTTTGTTGGATCTTGTATCTGTTATGTAACATATATAACTTTTTACATTTATCTTTGTATCTTGAACTGACGTGTCCTATAACATATGTATTATGTTCCAAAGGATGAAATAAATACAATACAATGCTCTGTATCAAGGAGAAGAAACATGCGCCATTGTGAGATCACTGTCAGCCACGTATGCTTTGTTGTGTTGATTGAAAATCCTGCCGCATGTGAAATCTGATCTGTGATTCGTTTTCTGAATGCTAGGAAAGTGAAACCAATTGAAATGTATTGGCAAATTTGCGATGTCAAAAGGTGCTGTGTTTCTTCATGACAACGCATGACCACACACTGCAAATGCGATGAAAAACGTCCTACAGGGATTTGGCTGAGACGTGTTTGACCAACCCCCGTACAGCCCTGACCTTGCTCCTAACGACTTTCATCTGTTTTTGCATCTCAAATCTTTCCTTGGCGGTCAACACTTCAACAATGACGAAGAAATGAAAAAAAAAATGTTTCCAACTGGCTGAAGACACAGGCGGCAAACTTCTATGAAGAAGGTGTACAGAATCTTGTGCCTCACTATGACAAATACCTGCAAAATTTCACCAGTTATGTGGAAAAGTAGTTTAAGAGTTGTCAAATTTTGTGCAATAAATAATTTTTCTGTATCTGTACACAATTTAATTTTATTGCCAAACAGAACTTACTTTCTGGACGTACCTCGTATAATAGAAGAGGTATATTTTAAAACATTAAATACATGTGATACTAATAAATGGCACACATTCATAAACATTAATGCAGCAGAAATAAATCACACAAAGGTAAAATATGATTTTGGCAGTGAGAACTATGAAGGTAATCTGAAAAGTTCTCGGCCTGATAGTGAAAAACGGCAATTCATGCTTTTAAAGCAGTTTAATTTTTCAACATACTCTCCTCTAATATCAATACATTTTGTCGAGCAGTGTTCTAGTGCCATTTTCCTCTGTAAGTGCTACAAAGTACCCATTTACAGCTGTTATTGTTTCTTCATTGGGCGAAAAGCGCCAACCAGTGAGGAATTTCTTCACTTTTGGAAACAGATGAAGTCCGAGGGAGCCAAATCTGGGGAATAGGGTGGATGTTCCAGAACTTCATAGTACAGACCTTTCAATTTCCCCATTGCTAGAACACTTTTGTGGGCAGGTGCATTGTCTTAATGGAAAACAATCCATTTTCTGTTTTAACCCGGGTCTGTTTTCATAAACAGTTGACAGTATTATTCTCCAGTAATGGTTTTACCTTTTTCGAAATAGTCAAACAACAAAATTCCCTTGACATCCCAAAACACCGATGCCATGGTCTTTCCCATCGATGGTATCGTCCTTGCCTTCTTTGGAGCTGAAGAACCAACTTCTGTCACTGCCTCGACTGCTGCTTGGATTCGGGTATGTAGTGGTGAATCCATGTTTCATCAATTGTGACGTATCAGTGCAAAAAGTCACTTCTGTTCTGAAAATATGCCAAGCACTTTTTACAAAATATTGTGCAAATGTGTTTGTTGGCCACAGTAAGGATACGTGGCACTCATCTTGCACAAAGCTTTCTCATGTTTAATTCCTGATGTAAGATGTGACCAATACGTTCCTTTGAAATTCCAAGAGCATTAGCAATTTCATATACCTTTGTACACCGATCTTCCAAAATCATGTCATACACTTTTTCAATGATTTCTGATGTGGCTAGTTTCTGGATCATCTTGGATGCTTTCATAGTCACGTTTAAAATCTTCCAGCCATTTCTTGACAGTAGAAAGTGAAGGTGAAGAGTCACCATACACATAGTAAGTGTTAAACCTTCTTTTACAATGAATTTTATCACAGCACGATACTCAAATTTCTCCATTTCTCCATTTACAAAGCAATGTTAATTTTCACAGTTTCAAACAATTGCCTGCAGTTAACTATTCCCTGGAATGACCTGTAATTTTGCATAGGGTTTATTAACATGAGTACCAATGTAAGGAAAAAAATTAGGTAAGTAATGCTGTGATCTCCAGGTCCTTACGACAATAATTATGAAATAAGATTACACAATAATGTTAACATTAATAATTATAAAATTATATTTTTCAGCAAACAGCCTATTTGTTCAAGTACATTATTAAAAACTGCCACATAACTTATCGCCAGTCTGGAGGCTTTTAAAACAAAAGTGAAACACTATCTGATTGACCAGTGTCACAATAATTTGAGAGAAGTTTTAATATTAATACAATTTTGAGTCAAACTAATACTCAATGCTCCATGGAGCATTGAGTATTAGTTCGACTCAAAATTGTATTAATTTTGTGCTTCATTGTATCATAGTCCTTAAACAACGGAAGTTTTAATATGTTGTAACTTTAATTTCTTCACAAGTCAATCCGTACTGTTATATGGTAAATGGCAATAAATGCTGTCTTCATCATCAGCATTGTTGTCACCCTGTGACATATTTTATTTTTGCTCTTGATTAAAATCAACATTAAGTGAGATAGGAAAAACTATTTGTAGTCGGTATACTGAAACTTCATCATTTATGTTTTTATATTATCAAGGGACTAGTTTTGGAAGCCATTGGTTCTTGGTTTCTGGAACAGAAAATCCATTATCTATCTTTCTAATCTTACAGGTACTTTCCTTACAGAAATGTTAACTCTGAACTTATCATCTGAAGAGCAGTTTATGTCATTTGTGCAAAACTCATTACATACTTCAGTGAATCATAATCAACATTTTTATCTATAAAAATACATTTATTGAACTGTACAGGAAAAATTAAATAAATTAATGGTAGTACATATATTAGGAATCAAAATATGAAGTTTGGTCCTTTGAAAATTCCGCAGCGAGGAAAATGTTGAGGTACTGGTGGTACATCCTTCTGATCTCCAACTTTAATAACAAACTCTAAACTCTGTCCAGTGGCTCGACTGGACGACTGAGACTCAAACAGCCAGTAACCTGAAATCAAAATTAATTCAAGTCTGCAAACTGCATTGCTTGCAAAATGTAAATTATAAATCCTTATACAGCATAGGAAATATACTTCGGAACACAGGTTCAAATGTTGAAATGGAAGTGTTTAATCAATGCTTGTTTTTCCAAATCCTCAATTTTTTTGAAACCTCTACACTAGTCTTGTTTAAAATGCCCTAATTCAAAATCTAAACAAGCTATCAACCTGTAACTATGGTTACAAGCTATTATGTGTTTCAAATGAGAAGAGTTCTCGCCTGTAGCAAATAAGATGTGTTAGCGCATTTGGCATTACCACCTTGTTTCTCCAACTCTTTTTATATTTCCCTCTCTCTCTCTCTCTCTCTCGCACACATGTGAGTCTTCTTGGTCCTAGACGTAAGGGAACACAAACTGAATTTTCCAAAGTTTTATAATAATGCAGTTGTTGAAATCACAATTGTAACATGGATATTCGTATATTATGCAAATGGCTTAAATATTTAGTTTAAAATTAAATGTACTTTATGAATTACTTATTTTTTTAATCCAACAAAAATTACAGTGGTATAGTGGTATAGTTACTTACGTTAAGAGATAATCTGTCATTGTCTTCATCATCTTGAGTACTGCAAATTTATGATGATAGGTTCCAAAATCTCATTACGCGCTATTTCTTTCCAAAAGTTGTCTTCTTGTAATTTATCTGATGTCTCACACAGTTTTCCCAGTCTTGTTGTGTTCCTTGTCAATTTCTTTGTGGATAAGTCATTCAATATCAGTCAGCTTAAAAATATTGTTCTGTTTGTGACATAATTTGAGTCCACATTAACTCAATTGGATTGTCCTAAAAGTAGTAAGGGGGAAGTTGGATTGTATCTCATTGATCCAGCTGATACACTTTTTTATGGAAGAGTAACTGAATAATGCTGCCTTGAACTCTCTATAGTAAATAGAGATTACGAACCATTCATAAACAAAGATATAATGTGACCAGACACGTTCTGCCAGACTAGCAGGAAGTGTATTGTTCCTTCTCATCGAATTTAACAATATTAACGATATTCACTACAGTGTTTGCGTTGCAATGCATTGTTATAATATAATGGTATCTACTTTATTTATTTGTATTAGGAAAACTATTTGAGCTCAAAATATGGGTTTTTACAGTTATGTTACATACATTACGCTCTCCTTCCTCATGGACTAGTTTTGGCAAAATCTGAATTTTAGTCTTAGCGTGAATAGTATTTCATACAGATTGATTAGTTTGGCGCTAATCACACACAACTTAGGGGGAATGGAATATGACAACACTGCAGGACTCCAATTGATTGCTCACCTAGTAGTGCTCAAGGACAAACATCATCCCATTTGAAACACATAATAGTCTAAAGTTAAACTATGATGCTATCCATCAAACTGTCCCAATGGCTCCATCTCTCTGTGAGGCCTAGGACTTATCAGCCAACCCTTGTAAAAGAACTAAAACTGAAGACAAATTCCTGAAGTCTGTGTTGAAAAGAATATATTATCCATTTAATTGTTTAACAACTTATTGAGAGTACTCACCTGGATTATTTGTGAACAATCTAAGAATGGCATAACCATTTTTGGGAACAACCACGGTGTCCTTCCTTGGAGGATTTAACAAGTTCCTATGAAGTTGTCCAGAAGCATCCATTTGCTTTATGGTATCAACTGTAGGAGGCTGATCCATTGTTTTGGAGCCCAATAAAAGAAAGCTATATCCGTGGACATGAAACGTTGTTGAATAGTTACTATCCAATCCTGAGAAAACAATACATTATAATTTTTACATAAAGCACAAGCTTACAATGAGTAATTCTTTCCATTGTGAAAGAAGTGAGAAATAAGAAATTTAAAACTTTCAAGATATGCAGTAAGTCTGTTTAATCAACATAGAACATAGAACTTGGACGTTACGTTCATGGTAAAAATAACTCATGTAAACACATATTTTTGGCAAAAGAATATATAGCAACTACTTTGTAATTTTCTGCAACCTGTGCTCATAAAACAGTCGTTTACTGAAGAATAGTATTCCAGAATTCTATAACATCTTCGCCTTGCATTATGTAAGCAGCTTTATGTCTGCCATCTTATTTGCAGTAGGTATTACATTGTTTAAACTGTTCTGGACATAGGACTCTTTTGAGATCAAGAATTTATCAGCTCTATTTTGTGGCTAATTGATTGAATTTGAAGGCCCTGTCTGTACTCAATGATGGGTTGACTTCAAAGGAACACATAAATGCATCTAACTCAAAAAGTATAAAAAGTGGCTCTCAGCAATGAGGGTCAGCCACATCACGTAAGTCCAGGGCCCGACACCACTGTCTGCGTGAAACTAGCCAGCCACACAGAACTGAAAGCTGCCCTAGTCACTGACCTGTCCTTATTAGATTGGGTGCTGAGGATTGGGGCTAGCTGACTGAATCGTCTAGCTCCATGTTGCCGCTGCTATGCCTACAGGCACCCAGCAGAGTCCTGTGCAGCCGAGATGCCACGATTGCGGTGCTTCCTGTCTCATCTTGGACTGCACAGAGAACAAAAACTGCCACCACCACTACTGCACCACCTGTGGTGGACGCAATCACTATACCGGCCAAGCTCCGTGCCCCCTGCATCCCTGCAGGAAGGCAATGCCTGCATCACCAGTGCCATCAAACCTCAGCAGCAGAACCACCTCAAAAGCCAGCACCAGACCACTTCATCACCTAGGAACTGCTCAGGGAGAAAGTCTGGGCCTTGGAGAAGTCGTTCAGGGTCTCCATTTGGAGTTCCTGGTTATAGTGGCAAGCTGACCTCGCTGGAGGAACTCCAAACAGCTCACTTCACCACTGAACACCAGTCCATCTACTAGAAGCTGCGATCTGGGTGACAGCCTTTGGGTTCTCATCCGGAACATTGTCAGCCCCACCAGCCAGCACCACCAGCACCGACACATCATCATCAGCCACAATGACAGAAGTCTTGCAGCCGAGTTCATATTTCGCTGTGTCACAACATCCCTACACACTTATCCCTAACCTGTCCTTACCTAATACCACCTCTATCCCCTAGGCTACAGTCAGGTTTCACCTTTACACACTCATAACCAATGGGTACCAGCTTAGCAGATTCCAAGTACTAACGCAGGTGCTATGTGGGACCACACAAAACCACGCCATTTCTCCTTTCATATTCCTTCCATGAACGTTTTTTAGTGGGTAGTGCCAAGGTCAGGCAAGGCCCACACACCCCACTGTGCCCTCCAACACAGTGCAAGTCTGTAAATGGATTTTTCCCCCACCTGAAATAAAAAGTCCTTCTATTGGGTCCCACATTGTGGTCTGGTGTATGTCCACCCAGGCTTTCTACCCTTTCCATCTCACCGCACATGTTTGTTCTACTTCTTACTTTCTAATTCTGTACCTTAGCGAAATGTTTAGGATTTTACGCTCCTATCTCCTTAGACACACCTGTAGCTGCTTTTCAGTTTTTCTGTCATGACTATTAAAACATAGTAAAGCATAAAATGACATTAATTACACCTAGGTGCATAAAATATGGTCACTCCTCAATTCTATGGACCATAAACTATTTTGAGAACTTATTAACCATTAGTACTCTATTCATTACTTAAAGACACAGTGTTCATTTTTAATTCGTTATTTCCTGCCCTTCGATTGGGCAAGAATGATGTCATAGTTGAGTGGTGAGTCTATCTTGAAATCATAGTGCCCTCTATGGAGAAGAAGCGGTAATGTTTGTGGAACAGTGAATAAATTACAGCGCTCTCTGTGGTTGTGCTTGTAACTAATACAACCACCTTCACCCGGATATGAACACATAGCACCGCATCTTCATGGCTGAATGCTACTTTCTTACTGGCCTTAAAATTGGTGCAACATATAAATATAATTTAAACTGCTGCATAAAGGAGTTTATGCAATGCTATCCAGCATTCAGACAAGTCCCTCAGAGTGTAATGTCAAAAGCATCCAGATACCGTCAAATTGATATTCTTTTGTTTGTAACATAAATGTCTTACGTTTTATCAGTATACAATATAAATTGTTTGTCATTCTCACGCTTAATTATCCTCATGTCTTTTAAAACCAATAGGTGCATCAAACATTTCCAAGATACAGGATCAGTTACTGGCAAACAGAGAGACACTGGATGCTATAAAGTGACTGGACCCAATCTAGAAGCAATAAATAATGTTAGGACAGAAAGGCCTCAAACATACCTTCTCTTTATACAGTGTTTAAGGGGAAGAGAGAAAGGAAATATACAAAAATGGACACATGAGACTATGTACTAGAGATATTTTCTTGTTTAGACTTGGATAAAAGCTTTGTACATATTGTGACACTAATTTATTTTTCACTCCTAGAACATGTTCTGCTAATTTTCTGGTTTGTAATGCAGTTACATTTTGAGGAAACTGTGGGTGATAGGAAAGAATTGAGATCAAATTAATTGAAATATTTCTATTTTATGTGACAGGTTTACAATATGCATATATGTCTACAATTATAGAAAAACAGATGTTCATTGTGAAATAAGTGTTCATTGACTTATCATTTCGTATATTCTTCATGGTATACTTTTATGGCTGCACAATTAGCTTTGAAGTGCATTGTATTGCAGTATATAGTTTTTTTAAAAACAGTTATCGTATCTACGCACCTTTATAATACACGGGCAAACCTACCTCTCAAATAGTATATTTACTTGCCGGTAGACGGATGTACACTCAGCTGCTGTCAGTACATCCAATACGATCGCAAGCCGCTAGGGTAATCGTATATAAATATTAAAAGCAGAAGCATTATTAACAGTGAAGTATTCTTCAAATTTCAGTTTGATTTATGAGGCACTATGTTTACACTCAAACTTCACTTACTTGTTGTTGTATAATTGAAACGTTTTCAAGATCATTCGATCTCATCAAAACATCCTAACAAATATCCAAACATCTTTTTCATCCATCTTTTTTTTTTTTTTTTTTCATCCAAACAGCTGAGGATGAGATCGAATGATCTTGAAAACGTTTCAATTATACAACAAGTGAAGTTTGAGTGTAAACATAGTGACTCATAAATCAAACTCAAAATCGTATATAAACTCACTCCTTCGGCGAAGCTATTGATGACATCAATTCTTGCGCAGTAAAATCACAGATAAAAATGAACACCATGTATAATAAAGGCAGTTAAATCATCAAAAATAATGACAACTTATTTATAACATACCTTCATCGATGAGAATGATGTCAACAGAAGTGTTTACTGGAAGATAAATTACATGGAAGCATTCACAAAAGTTCTTCTGCATCTCGCAAAGTTTTGCTTTATTTCCATCTTTGCAGATTTTGTTTTCTGGCAAAATTTCTGGTTGGCTGAGAACTGGTGCAGATGGATAGAGGAATGTAAGGTGATTCACTTGAGCAATGGCCACTGATCCCTTACTGCTAACTGGAAACAGTTCAATGTAATCTAATTATCTCACTGTTTACTACTTGGACAGCATTTTAAAATGTTATTTTAAATTGATGGGATGCTTACCCATGTTATTAAAGGAAAACAGTAATTGATTTTGAAAGACTGGTTGCTGTAGAGGTTATGTCTGGCAAATACAAAATGAGATCTAGAGGATTTTGAGTATAAAGTCATTATTATGAGTGTTTGGAGGAATTTAATAACAGTAACAATCAAATTAATTAAAAAAAACTATTTATAGTCAGATTTTAATACTCTGTCATTTACTTCTTGATTTTTGAGACAGAGTAAAAGTTCTCTAAAACAGAATGCGATTGTTCTGGCATTTATTTTCTGTTTACATAGGCTTTTCCATCTTACGGAGGGTTGTGTTTGGATACAAAGAAATTACCAAGTAGTTTCACATGTTTACAGTGAAGGAATAATATAGAATGAAGCCTAATAATATGCCTGTCTCGGTAGCATAGATGGTAACATGTCTGTCTCATGTTCAAGAGGTCCCAAGTTCGAATCTCAGTCAAGGTGAGTTATCTCGATAAGGATTTTTCCGGGTTTTTTCCTTATCCTGAAAGACAAATGTCGGGTAGCTCTAAGCTCTATGGACCCCGGACGCATTTGATCATCATTTCACCGATTCCATTCATCGTCCGATATAACTTAATGTTGGAGGACGTAAATTACACACACACACAAAATAAAGGCCTAGTAATAGGCTGATATGTATTATGCACTATATTTTCAACTTATATACAATAATTGTAGTTTATCGCCTAGTTTCTCTGTCTGTTATCAATTTTCCCTTTCCAACCTGCAACTGTTGGCATATCAACATCATTTGCTTCACCACACAATGTTATGACGATATTTGAAACTCTTGGGCCATCCATTAGAAGCTCTGAAATTGTCTTTGCTGTCTCTAAAGCTTGAGTCTGAAGCAATGGTCCACAAATGGGAATTCCTTTAACGTGCACGTACTAACAAACCACTCGAACACAGCGCTATTTAGCTCGTCATACTCTGCAGATTTTGTGATACGTTTCACATGCCCTGTTGTTCCCTTTAGCTACTTGTCTTTCATTCTTATTTTCTCAAAATCTCAGAAATCTGAGTTTTCATCACTTTAAACAATATAGTTAATTGGAAATGAATTGTTCTTTCACACTAGCCGTGTGTAGGACGCACTATGAAAGGGTAGAGCCAGACTGAAAAATTCAATGCCGTAGCCGGGATTTGAACCACGGATCTTCTGGTCTCTGTCCAGTCGCTCTAAACCATTGAACCATTGACCTACTATGGTCAACGTGCCAAGGTTAAGGTAAAGGTTAAGGTAGTTGTCTCATGTGTTTATGAGAACTCCTAGTGGTTTACCAGGAAAAACATGAGTCAGTTGGAGAATTTAATGTCATGTTGGCACGTTGGCCATAGTTCAATGGTTTAGAGCGGCTGGACAGAGACCAGAAGATCCGTGGTTCAAATTCCGGCTATGGCATTGAATTTTTCAGTCTGGCTCTACCCTTTCATAATATAGTTAATTCTTCAGCTGGAAGTTTGTTCTTTTTGTGTTCTTCAGTAACTTTAAAATGTTTCCTCCAGTGATAATTTCTTATGTTTAAAACTCATTGTACAGAATTTGTGTACATACAATGTTTTGAAAATCACCAAAGTTTACAGTTCTCTTCCACTCATATTTGATCACTTGTAACAATGAAACTGAGAATGAACACACTACAAAACAGTTGTACCCTTACCATGTGTGTTGGAAGAGCTAATGGTTTGTGTTTACTTTTCCTCAAAGGATTACAGAATATGACTTTATGGTTTATGGAACTTCGGTACAAGGAGAGTTGCCCTGTTATTGCACTGTTTAAAATATGTACGTTGTAACCCATTACACATAAAGTAATCCATTTTAATCAGATTATTTATGCTAATGGTTCTCGAAAAATTTTTCCGTTTCCACGTTTGAAAATTTTTTGCTTAGAGTATAATTTGACATTGGAAATAGCTCCATTCTGAAATTTATTTTCCATTATTCCAGGTTTCTGGCCTATAAGGGGTTTGTTTTAGGCAGATTTTACTGTATTTGTTTTTCTGTATAAATTTTCAAGTTTATTTTTTAGTTTTGATCTTTTGTTAATTCTTGCATTAAGATATTCAAACAAATTATTTTCAAAGTTTCCCCAAATTATGTTTCCTAAATTTCTGATAAGTTTTTTAAGAAGTTGGTACAGTTTTATTTCTCGAATATTCTCGTCTTTGTAATGTTTATTCCTCTCTATTTCTAAAACATTTTTCTGTGTGCTTTTTGGGTTTGCTATTTTGATCAAGTTTTGCTATTTTTCTGACGAAATTAGGCTTATTTTTTTTAATACACATTTTGATAAATGTTTTGTTGCCGCAATTCTCCACCCTTTTCCTTGCAAGTTTTGTAAAAAGTTTAATATCCTATATACAAATATAACAATTTGTAACTTAAAACTCCACTTATCTTATAAGAAATGATGACACTTAAATTGTTTGGGATCGCGATTTCATAGAAATCCTTCCACATCGTCAGCTGGAACCACAAACAAAACTCTCCCCATAGTTATGAATGCTAGTTGTTGATATGTTCTTGTTAGTACTACCAAAATCTGAAAATAAAGAAATTTAAAAACAGAATTGACTTCTGATATTTCAAAATTCATTACACGATGTTTGTTTTTTAAAATAGATATATTTTTTCAAATCATTAAATCTAATTTAAATTTAAATTATTAAAGCAATTAAATGGTCCGATAGATTTAATGGTTTGGGAAAAGATATTTATTTTAAAAAACGAGCTTCGTGTATTGAATTTTGAAATACCAGCAGTTGATTCTGTTTTTAAATTTGTTTTATTTTCAGATTTTGGTAGTACTAACAAGAACATATCAACATCTAGCGTTTGTAACGATGACGACAGTTTTGTTGTTTCCAGCTTAGGATATGGAAGAATTTCCATGAAATCGCGATCCCAAACAATTTAAGTGTCATCATTTCTTATAAGATAAGCGATGTTTTAAGTTAAAAATTATTATATTTGTATATATTTGTTTGCTTCACTGTTAATAGCTTCATATTTTACGTGTTGATTATCCCGCTTATTTTCGAGTAATAAAAGATTTGATCCTACCTTGACCTTATCTTTGTAAATAATTTCACCTTATTTTCATAAATTTATTCCACGGTTTAACTTCTGAGTCTTCTTTTCCTCAAGATCAATTATGCATGTTTGGATGAATTTTGTAACAGTGACCTTCAAATTAATTGGGAAAAAAAACGGACTACAAATAGCTTTTTCAAGTCATTATTAACTTTTTTTTTTTTTTTTTTTTTTGTAATTTTTGTCCTTTAACTTTTTAAGTCATATTGAATGATGAATCCAATGGGTGAAATGATGCTCAAATGGACCCAGGGTCCATACAGCTTAGAGTTACCGGACATTCGTCTTTTAGGATAAGGGAAAACCCTGGAAAAAACCTTATCCAGTTAACTCACCTTGACCGAGATTTGAACTAGGGACCTCTTGAACGTGAGGCAGACATGCTACCATCTACGTTACCGAGGCGGGCTACTATTAACTTTGCTACTTCTTATCTACAATTTCTGTATAGTGAAGAGAAAAACAATGGAAAGGAAACATGAAAATACATTTTAACAGAACCAAAAGATGTGTAATTAGTAGAGACATGTCCAACAGTTAAAATAGATGTTCAGATTCTGGAACAAACTAAACTGTTTAAATACCAAATGTATGTAAACTATAACGGAAATTTTCACTCATGTTAATATCAACGAAAGCAGTATTCTAATATCTGCTATAAATAGGAAGAATATTTCAAACAAAACTCACATAGATAACTTGGGTAATATGGTACATCATCAAAACTAAAACCAAAATCAAGGTCTGTGTCGTCCACACCATCATACCGAACTGTAGCATATGGCTGGTAGATACGGTGAACTGCATTAGAGGTTTTCTGCACTGTAATATCCATGTTTGTTTTCTGATATAACTTGAGCTGAGTTGGCTTGCATGCTGGATGAGAATCATCTGAACAAGCGGGCATCATTTCACTGATAAAGTCCTGAAAATACAACAAGACACCATTTTAAAGACATTGGTTCAAACTTTGTTGCATTGTGAATATTAAATACTTCATATCTATAGCCTATACATTTGGGTACTATTAGACTTCTTTTTAGGTATTCTCTTTAAAAATTGGTCTTTTGGTTTTCTCCGTAGATAGTTATTACTAATTTCTACAATGTTAGATGTTTAAAACAATAGCACATTTTTTTTATATAATAGCAAATCAAAGTACTATATAATTCACAATTTAAAGGGCAAGTCCTTTTTTCTTGGGTTTTCCTTATTCTTGAAATATAAATGTCTGGTAACTCTAAGCTCTGTGTACCCTGTACTTATTTGAACATCATTTACTTAATCGTCTGATATGAGTTAACATTGGAGGTTTTCTCTTAACCTGAAAGATGAATGTCTGGTAACTCTAAGTACGTTGTACTTTCTGAACATCATTTCATTCATCGTCTGATATGACTTAACGTTGGAGGTTTTCCCTTATCCTGAAAGATGAATGTCTGGTAACTCTAAGTACGTTGTACTTTCTGAACATCATTTCATTCCAATATATCGAGATTTAACTGTATTGGAACACCAGCATACAATTCACAGTGGAAACTGAAGAGGACTGTACTCTACCTTTTTTAGATCTTAAAATCAAAAAAAGCAATGAAAAACTAGAATTTGGCATTCATAGAAAAGCAACACACACAGATAATTACATCAAAGCAAATAGTTTCAACCCAATTCCACACAAACATGCAACCATCAACAGTCTGACACACAGATTAGTAAATCTACCTCTCAGCCAGCAAGAATATCAAAACGAATACCATCAAATCTTAAAAACTGCAATTAAAAATGGATATGGAAAAAACCTTGTAGATAAAAAACTAAAATTATTCAAACTTCAAAAGAGATTAAAACAGATCACAGCTCTCACACCAATAAAACAATAAATTAGATTTGCTAAATTTACTTACCACCCCTGGACCACAAAAAAGTTCCAAAAAATATTCAAGAAATACAATATAACATTGGCACCAAAAAACAATTACAACATTAAAAACCTACTTCACAGTAATAATACTGATAAGATAAAACCAGAGGAAAGGTCAGGCATTTACAAGATTAAGTGTAAAGACTGTGAAAAAATTTACATAGGGAGGACAAAAAGAAACATAGGCACTAGAAAGAAAGAACACTTCAGGCACTTAAGATACAAAAATATTGATAAGTGTGCAATAGCAGCTCATTTCTGGTCTGAAAATCATGAAATTGAAGATAACACAGAATTACTAAAATACGTACAAAAACATAGTGAACTCGTCATATGGGAGAGGATATACATAGAAAAACATAAAAACCAACTAATGAACTTTGAAATCCCACTAGAAGAGAATCCCACATTTAAGTTCATCACTAAATCAACAGATGGCAGCAACAACCCCAGAATTACTAAAACATACAACAGGAAAAGAAGAACTGTCCACATGGGAACAAATCTTTATTTCAAAAAATAGGAACAAAGTATTCAATTTCGACATCCCCCAGAAAGATTTGTTCAGCAAGTTCCTCGAACCGCCACCAGAGCAGACCGAAGACAAAATATTGCCAGCTACACCAATGAGAACTAGTCGATGTCCGGCTGAAGATAGAGGAAAGGCCTCAGAAATCGGTTCCGGGAAAATTTAAAAGTGAGTGTTGTTTTGTATTATTAATCGACTCCCAATTAACTTAATTTATACAACAACACTGTTTTCAACACTTCCATGAAAGGATTTTTAGAATCCCAGAATTACCCACACCGCTGCTGGATCTAACTTCAGTCGCACAAGAGCCGTAGATGCAAGCGATGATTTGCGAAACATGTCCTCAAAATAGGTACGAAAGTGAAGCAGATGTGTAAAAAATACGACTCATCTATAATTTAATCATTTCATTCATCGTCTGATATGACTTAACGTTGGAGGTTTTGTCTTATCCTGAAAGATGAATGGTAACTCTAAGCTCTATGTACCCTGTACTTTTTTAACATCATTTCATTCAGTGTCAGATAAGATGTAACTTACATTGGGCTGTTAATTAAAAAATAAAAATAAATAAAAGACATTAGGTCTTAACAAAGACATCTTCTTTTATCTCTCTGTACTAAGACAATTTTAAGATTTTATTAATTTTGCCCATGATTCCACCAAATTTAATAATTTTCTATAGAAAATCTATTTCTTCAAGAAAGTCAAGTAAAATCCTTTTATTTGCAATTTATGTTATACTTTATACAGGATTTTATCCAGTTTAATGTTAATAAACTCCATTTCACACCTTTTATCCAGTTATATTTAAATTATAAAGACAATACTGAATATCATCCATGAGTCATCATTCGTTTTCTCTGTCCAGTATACCCAGGGTTTTTTGAAATTTGAAAGCAAATAATACAATTACTCCTAATGAATTGCTAGCTCAGAGGAGTAAGAGAACCACAGATAAATGCTACAAGTTTTACTCCCTGAATTCCTATTGTAGTTGAAAGTAATTTATATCACTTACATCTAAATCCATGGAACTATTAACAGCATCAGCGTTGTGGTACTGTAAGTATGCTGCTTGGTTGTAAGCCTCACACATGTGCTGACCTTGGATCCCTATCCAGTAGACTGATGGTTGTTGATCAGTAGCAACAACAACGTCATATCTCTCACCTGCACAAAGTTAAATAAGACATATTGAATAATAAGACAATTTAGAAACTATAAACTACATAAAAAACATTTGATATGTGTGTATTTGATATGACTTTCTCTACTCTTTAACAAACACTTATTGCTTTATCTACTTCAAGATAAACATTGTCTTAATCGGAAGAACTATTTGTAGTCGGTTTATTGACACTTTGTCACTAACTTTCGAGGGACTAGTTTCGGAAGCCATTGCCTCCATTTTCAACCTCTCTCCAACTAGCATCTGTTGTCGTCTGCTATCCTCTCTCTGACAGTGGAACTATGAACTTCTTTGTCAAATTATGTACTGGTGGGATTTTGAAGTTCATTACTCAGTCCTTAGTTTTGCATATGAATATGTTCTCCCATATATCAAAATTTAACTGTATTGGAGCACCACAGTGAAGCAAAACAATTATTAAATTGTAGATGAGTCGTATTTATTACACATCAGCTTCACTTACGTACCTATATTGAGGACATCTTTCACAAACCATCGTTTGCATCGTCGGCTCTTATGCGACTAAAGCTTGATCCACTGGTGTGGGTAGTTCTGGAGTTGCTGCTGCCATCTGTTGATTTTGTGATGAATTTAAATGTAGGGTTGTCTTCTGGCGGGATTTCAAAGTTCATTAGTTGGTTTTTATGTTTTTCTATGTATATTCTCTCCCATATGACGAGTTCACTATGTTTTTGTACATATTTTAGTAATTTGGTGCTATCTTCAATTCCATGATTTTCAGACCAGAAATGAGCTGCTATTGCGGACTTATCAATATTTTTGTATCTTAAGTGCCTGAAGTGTTCTTTCTTTCTAGTGCCTATGTTTCTTTTTGTCCTCCCTATATAAATTTTTTCACAGTCTTTATACTTAATCTTGTAAATGCCTGACTTTTCCTCTGGTTTGATCTTATCAGTATTATTACTGTGAAGAAGGTTTTTAATGTTGTAATTGTTTTTTGGTGCCAATGTTATATTGTATTTCTTGAATATTTTTTGGAACTTTTTTGTGGTCCAGGGGTGGTAAGTAAATTTAACAAATCTAATTTCTTGTTTTTTTGGTGAAAGAGCTGTGATCTGTTTTAATCTTTTTTGAGTGATTTTATTTTTTTATCTACAAGGCTTTCTCCATATCCATTTTTAATTGCAGTTTTTAAGATTTGATGGTATTCTTTTTGATATTTTTGCTGGCTGAGGGGTAGTGAGACTGTTGATGGTGGCATGTTTGTGTGGAATTGGTTTCTTGTGGCCCAGGGGTGGTATGTAAATTCACCAAATCTAATTTCTTGTTTCATTGGTGAAAGAGCTGTGATCTGTTTTACTCTTTTTTGAAGTTTCAAAAAATATAATATAACATTGGCACCAAAAAAAAAACAAAAAACAATTACAACATTAAAAAGCTATATCGAGATTTAACTGTACTGCAACACCACAGTGAAGCGAAATAATTATTAATTTATAGATGAGTCATATTTATTATACATCTGCTTCACTTACGTACCTATTTTGAGGACATGAGCTTGATAGCTTTAGTCGCATAAGAGCCGAAGATGCAAACGATGATTTGCGAAACATGTCCTCAAAATAGGTATATAAGTGAGGCAGATGTATAATAAATACGACTCATCTATAAATTAATAATTAAAAACCTACTTAACAGTAATAATACTGATAGGATAAAACTAGAAGAAAAGTCAGGCATTTGCAAGATTAAGTGTAAAGACTGTGAAAAAATTTATATAGGGAGGACAAAAAGAAACATAGGCACTAGAAAGAAAGAACATTTTAGGCACTTAAGATACAAAAATATTGATAAGTTCGCAATAGCAGCTCATTTCTGGTCTGAAAATCATGAGATTGAAGATAGCACCAAATTACTAAACTACGTACAAAAACATAGGGAGCTTGTCATCTGGGAAGAAATATAGAAAAACATAAAAACCAACTAATGAACTTTGAAATCCCGCCAGAAGACAACCCTACATTTAAATTCATCACAAAATCAACAGATGGCAGCAGCAACTCCAGAACTACCCACACCAGTGAATCAAGCTTTAGTCGCATTAGAGCAAATGATGCGAACGATGGTTCGCAAAACATGTACTCAAAATAGGTACGTAAGTGAAGCTGATGTGTAATAAATACAACTCATCTATAATTTAATAAATTTTCTCCCATGTTGTCAGTTTTTAATACTATATTTATTTTGAGGAACTGGAGTTATACCAAACTCTTTAAAAAAAATTTTATATTGGAAAGACAAAACGTAATTTGGAAACTAGAACAAAAGAACATTTTCGTAACGTTATGTATAAACAGACTGATAAATCGGCCGTAGCAGATCATTTTTGGCAATTTAACCATGAAATAAATCCTGAAGTTAAATGATTAAAACAATTAAATGATCCGACAGATTTAATGATTTGGGAAAAGATATTTATTTTAAAAAATAAAGATAACATAATGAATTTTGAAATACCAGCAGTTGATTCTGTTCTTAAGTTTTTTTTTCGTTTTCAGATTTTGGTATTACTGGAAAATACATAGTAACCACTGATAGTATCATTGATGACGAAGTTGTTTGATGACTGAAGATGTAGACAAATGTTTACGAAATTGATCTCATCAATTAATAAGAAAAATTTACATCATTTTCATAAGATAAGTGAAGTTTTTGTTACAAATAGTTATATTTGTATATTTATTGTTTCACTGTAGCTAGCTTCAATTTTTACATAATTACCAGATAAGTCTGTTGATTTTAGCTGATAATCTCCTAAAACTTGCACCGTCAGAAAGTTGGGAATGGATTAACTTCAAGCTTTACCATATTTTTGGCATCAGAACTGGATATTAAAATTCTAGCCATAGTCTCTTCTAAGCACATGCTATGTCAAATATCTAGGTAACATCACATTCCAATAGTAAATTTATTTAACTTTCGTTTTACACTGTGTGCTACATGTTGCCCCACAACACCATGACCATTTCCAAGAGAACATATAAATAAACTTTACCTGGATATAGTAGAATGTATGGAAGAGTAACAGGTTCAACTGGGGCTCCGTCTGACTCTATTACAGTTAACATGTGTTTGTCTATTTGAAGTCGAATCGGACAGTCCAGAGATGCCGCATTAATAATGCGGAAGCGGTATCTGCTATCTACATTGACTGAAAATTTGGCCGGAGATCCATACTCCAAACCCTGTCAATAGAAATCACTGGTATGTAACAAATTAGAAGATGTTTATACCTAGTTATGTATAAAACAGCAGCTGTACTCAGTGTTGTATTCTCCAGAAATACACTGCTCATTGGAGAATAATAAAATAACTAACATAAATCTAAAAGTAATCAAAATAGCAAGATTTAAATGGCAGAGAAATCAACATAACTGACCATCAAAGAGAGAAAACTACGTATTCTGTCAAAGAGCTGTTTATACTGAACAAGGAATGTTGTGCATAGAGGGTTTAATTCTTCCAAAGGCCCAGTATTTGTTCAGTGTATTTCAATGAATTTCACTACTGAATGTTCAAATTGTGCATGATTGTGAATGTGATGCTATATTAAGTGTATTTAATAAACCTTTTCAACCAATCTATCAAAATTTAACTGTATTGGAACACCACAGTGAAGCGAAACAATTATTAAATTCTAGATGAGTCGTATTTATTACACATCAGCTTCACTTACGTACCTATATTGAAATGTCCTCAAAAGAGGTACGTAAGTGAAGCTGATGTGTAATAAATACGACTCATCTAGAATTTAATAACTTTTCAACCAAGTTCATTCAGTGATAAGCTAGAGCCAGAACGAACTCAAGAACTTGGTGTGTACATTTAATTCTAAACTTTATAGAAGGATAACTTGGTTATGAAACTTCATGAAAGTTATCGAGATTTAATTGTAACATGAAAGTTCTTCTGATGGCCATATTTACTCGAAAAGCGTAATTCTCCTTGGAACAGTAAAGATTGGGATTATACAGGATGTTACAAAAAGGTACGGCCAAACTTTCAGGAAACATTCCTCACACACAAAGAAAGAAAATATGTTATGCGGACATGTGTCCGGAAACGCTTAATTTCCATGTTAGAGCTCATTTTATTACTTCTCTTCAAATCACATTAATCATGGAATGGAAACACACGACAACAGAATGTATCAGCGTGACTTCAAACACTTTATTACAGGAAATGTTCAAAATGTCCTCCGTTAGCGAGGTTACATGCATCCATCCTCCGTCGCATGGAATCCCTGATGCGCTGATGCAGCCCTGGAGAATGGCGTATTGTATCACAGCCGTCCACAATACGAGCACGAAGAGTCTCTACATTTGGTACCTGGGTTGTGTAGACAAGAGCTTTCAAATGCCCCCATAAATGAAAGTCAAGAGGGTTGAGGTCAGGAGAGCGTGGAGGCCATGGAATTGGTCCGCCTCTACCAATTTATTGGTCACCGAATCTGTTGTTGAGAAGCGTACGAACACTTCGACGGAAATGTGCAGGAGCCTCATCGTGCATGAACCACAATGGGTATTTTGACATTTGTCTGCACGAATGATTTCAATTTACATTTTAAGAGAAATACTAAAATGAGCTCTAACATGGAAATTTAGCGTTTCCGGTCACATGTCCACATGACATATTTTCTTTCTTTGTGTGTGAGGAATGTTTCCTGAAAGTTTGGCCGTACCTTTTTGTAACATCCTGTATGTGTATGTGTACAAATTTTATGTTCCAAACCATTTGTTCATATAAAATCCTTGTACTTGAATACATTGAAGTCATTGATCTGAGTGCCTTAGTTTATCTGATGCTAGTTTGCTGGTCACAAGGTCACTGGTTCAAACCCAACCCAGGCCAATATTTTTAAGTGTACTTCAAATCAACAGCTCCATATCAGTTCATTTTCTGACATGTAGAAGAACTCTTACGGGATGACATTCCGGCATACCAAAGGCATAATATGATTCTGGCAATTGACAGCATTATTAACACAAAATATTTATTATTTGCGAGGGTCAGTTGATAAGTCCTGGGCCTCACATAGAGAGGTGCCACTGGGCCAGTTTAACGGATAGCATCATAACTCTAGACTAACTTGTATTCATAGTTACAGATCAATAGCTTGTTTAGTTTTTGAATGACAGCTTTGTAAACAAGACAAGTGTAGAGGTTTGACGAAAATGGAGGATTTTGAAAAACGAACAGTGAATAAATATGTATGTACTTAGGCTTTCACGGCCTGTGTCCAGTTTTAGCAAATGTTCTTCCGGGCTCATTGGCTGTAGTCATGGTCTAACAGTGCACACTGTTAGACCACGGCCAATGAGCCCAGAAGAACATTTACTACAAGTGATTAAATACTTCCATTTGAAAGTCTTAACGTCTAAAGAAATCAAGGAGGAAAATGACAGTACATTGAAAGACTGTGTCCCTTCATATACAATGATTAAAAGGTGGGTTGTAGAGTTTAAATTGGGACGTACGAACACTAGTGATGAGCCTCGATCTGGACATCCTGTGGAAGTTACAACTACAGAGATATCGAGATTTAACTGTATTGGAACACCACAGTGAAGCGAAAAATTATTAAATTTTAGATGAGTCGTATTTTTTACACATCTGCTTCACTTTCGTTTGATTCTAACTTTCGCGTGTTCCTCTTGACTTAACGTCACTTCAATATATCGAGATTTAACTGTATTGGAACACCACAGTGAAGCGAAAAATTATTAAATTTTAGATGAGTCGTATTTTTTACACATCTAAAATTTAATAACTACAGAGATCATTGAAAACATTCATTGTTTAGTACTGGAAGACTACAGATTAAAGTTTTTGACATAGCAGAGGCTGTAAACATATCAAAATAACGTGTAGGTAATATTTTAAGTAATGTTTTGGGCTTTCAAAAGGTCAGTGCAAGATGGTGCCACGTTTGTTGACACCTGATCAAAAGTTGCAAAGAAAAACTGTTTCTGTTAAGAATTTGGAGCTCTAATGTAAACATCCCAGTGAATTTTTCAGATGGCTTATTACTATGGATGAAACTTAGATACATCACTGCACTCCAGAAAGTAAATCACAGTCAAAACATGGATTGCGCCAGGTGAACCAACTCTAAAAAAGGCAAAGTCTATTTTGTCAGCTTACAAGGTTATGGCGAGTGTTTTCTGGGATGTACAGGGAATTATTTTTATTGATTACTTGGAATAGGGTAAAAGTATCACTGGTGATTACTAAGCAAACTTACTGCAACATTTGAATGATGAAGTGAAAAGAAAAAGACCTCATTTGGCAAAGAAAAATATATTGTTTCTTCATGACAATACTTCGGCCTATCGTTCAGTCATTCCAATGGAAAAAATGTGCAAATTAAAGTTTTAATTGCTTGGACATCCACCCTATTCACCAGATCTAGCATCCACTGACTACCACCTGTTTCCAAACCTCAAAAAAATGTCTTGGAGGACGAAGATTTCACAGCAACGTGGAGATCATTGATGTGGTAAACCGCTATTTTGAGGATCATGATAAATCACGGTACAGAGGTAGTTTAATTAAATTAGAACACCGATATGACAAATGTATTAACCTTTCTGGAGATTATGCTTAGAAATAAAGAAATAAAAATTTTAATGTTTTTTTTTATTATGAGGCCTCGGACATATCAACCGACCCTTGTACAGTCATATAGAGTAAGGGAAGGATTCAGCATAAAAATCTTATAAATTATTACACAAAAATATTATAAAGTCGGTAGAGCACCTGCCTGCCATGCTAGGGGTCCTGGGTTCGATTCCCGGTGGTGGGGGTGGGTATTTTTCTCCGACCCAGATAATTCCCCATCTTCCCCAGAGTCTGGAAGTATGAATGAGAGTGTGAATGTGTGCCTGATCTAATGATTAAAAACCAAAGATAACGAGTTAACACCTTCAGTATGTTCCAAAGGAGAATGGCAGCTGATATGACCATAGCAGTTAAAGGAACAATGAAAAAAAAAAAAATATTATAAATACTGATTGGTCATTCTAGCTTAACATGCTGGATGTACAACATTGGGAAGCTGATAATATAAAGACAAGCATTCTCAATGTGAAATATATGGCATATGTAAAAGTAATTATTGTGATATTACCTGGTACCTTAAATCAACTTCAATAACTCTTCTTTCCAAAATGTAGCTATAATCATTGTACTATTTGTGAATTTTTACATGTGTATCTTAAATCCGCAGGTATGGTACCGTGGATAAACAGGTTCTTCAGTGATGCAGCAATAAGCTACTTGAGTGGGGCGCCCCAGTGAGAAGAGGTAGATATTTGCTGATCTAGGAGCCCTGACATCCCTAAAATTTAAATATTGAATGTATGTGGTAATGACATCTAGTTCAACTGACATCTGGAGCTGGATATGACCTCTGTAGGGCTTGAATACAGAGTCCAGGATATGACGATTTACAGAACATAAATCCCCAGTCCAAGACCTCTGCCAATGTTGTTCCACTATGAAAGTACCAATTGAATCAAATGAAATGAGAATGGAGGTGAAATAGAGGGATAGGAAAATTGGGAATGCTTCCCAGCATTTGCTTAAAAGGCTGGGAAACCCATGGTTCGGGAAGGTTGCCATTAGAACTGAACACATGACCATCAAATGTGTGCCATAGAAACTACGAGGACTGATCAACAAAGACTGAGATAGATAGAGTCAACATGAAAAATTCAATGCCATGGCCGTGATTTGAACCACGGATCTCCTGGTTTCCATCCAGTTGCTCTAACCTATTGAGCTACCATGGCCAACGTACCGTCCCACCATTAAATTCTCCATTAATGGCGGGACGGTACATTGGCCATGGTAGCTCAATAGGCTAGAGCGACTGGATGGAAACCAGGAGATCCGTGGTTCAAATCCCGGCCATGGCATTGAATTTTTTATGTTGACTCTATCTATCAAAAACCTTAGCCTATATATGGCTAGTGTTAAGAAATGTTTAACTTCCATCAATTAACTAAAAAGACTGAGATGTTTATTACTGAAATTCAATGTTTACATGATCTTTTACAAAGTAGTTCCCTCCTACTTCAATGCACTTTTTATAAAGTCTCTTCCAGTCCTTGAACACGTGCTGCAGACCAATCTTTGTCATGTCCTTGAGAATCGCCTTACTTTTCTGAGCACTGCTTCAGAGTTCTCAAATCGAATACCCCTAAGCTTTGCCTTTAGTGATGGGAATAAAACAAGGTCACTGGGTGCAAGATCGGGGCTATAAGATGGATGTAGTACACAGGTAATGTTGAAGCGAGTCAGAAACTGCATGACTTGATTTGCGACGTGAGGCCGTGCATTGTCATGATGAAGTCGTCACCCAGTCCAAGAAAGCTCTGGTCGTTTCTTAGCAATGTGCTTCCTCAGTGTAGTCAATACTGACATGTAGTATGCTGTTGAAACAGTACTGCAAGCATGTAAATCATTCCATTAAAGTCAAAAAATGTGATCATCACTTTCCCTGCGAATGGAACAACTTTAGCCTGTTTTGGTGTTGGAGAACCTGGCAATTTCCACACAGTGCTGGCTTGTTTTCCTTAAGGATCATAATGATGCAGCCATGACTCATCACCAGTAATAATCGATTTAAAAAATGCATCCCCTCCATCAGCAAAGAGATGCAGCACCTCACAGCTTGTCTCCATTTGCACAGACGTGGCACCCAAAGAGCACGAATTCCGGTCATATGGAGATGGTCGTGCATAATTGTAAACACACTGCCATATGAAACTCTCAACACTTCACTGAGGTTACTTAATGTTGTATGTCGATCCTCTCAGACCATCAGGCCGCGCCGTGGCTCAGTGGTTAGACTGCTTGGCTCTCACCAAGACGTCCCGGGTTCGATCCCAGGTGACCGCAAAGTGAGACTTGTGGTGGACAACACAGCGCTGGGGCGGGTTTTCTCTGGGACCTCCGGTTTCCCCCACCATCTCATTCCACCGGTGTTTCATCTTCATCTCATGTATCATCAGTGTTACCGCCTGCGGTGCCATATGTTGTAAAAGCGGGCGTTAAACACTACACATTTCATTTCTCAGACTATCACAGCAGCTGTTTTGATGTTGACTTCAGTCACAGCAGAAGCCAAAACACCAGGCCCACCTTGTTAACACTGACAAGTGAGCCTTCTTTGAAGTCCTTGAACCACCTAAACATTGTTGCACAAGGTAGCGCATCTTCACTGTATGCTTGCTACAGTTTTTCATAAGTTTCGGTGGCTGTAAACGAAAACAGAATTTGATTGCGCTGTACTGCTCCTCTCGCATCACCTCCACTGTCTGGTATGTGAAATGCACGTAGGGTCTACAAAATAGAGCATTACTACCAACCTATCAATACAAGAGTGCTGCCGCCTACCGACATTATACATAAAAACCCGCTATTTTCAAATATTTATGTTACAGATACAAAACTATCATGGAAGCTACAGGAAAAACTCAGTCTCAGTCTTAGTTGATCAGCCCTCATATCACCTGACCCACTCCAATAAATTTGAATACTAACAACCAATGACAACTGAGTAAACAAAGAATTGGTACTCACCTGGCCATTAACAAGGACTGAAGAAATCTTTGGTACATTTTCCAAATTGAGGTTATATGCCATTATTGACTCTGTCCAAGGGAAAATCATCATCACGTGATCTTCCAGATCCCAGTCAAATAACTCTGCATTTACATCATTTTGTTTTGGCTGCCTCACTATTAATGGCCCAAATAATCCATCTGCTTGCTGTAGAGCTAATGACAAATGAACACTTACTTTTGTAACAAACCAAAGAAATGAAGTTTAACTCTACTACATACTTTAAGAGTTTAAACATTATATTTTTACATTCTTTATCTCAAACTTAAGTTAGAGGATGTATTGTATTCCACTCAAAAATATAACAGCAACATATCACAGAATTAATGTTTTATAGCCCCCTGAATCCAAAAGCAACTTTTTTAAAAACAGATCTGTATGTCTGCGATGTACATTTCATTTATCAGGAATGTATCTTAATAATGTAGCTTTTAACCAAATTTGGAAATGTTTTTGAGAAAAATAAACATTTTTCAAAACTTTTCCATGGTGGGATGTTCTTGGAAACCTTTGTGTTACTCCTTGGAAAATGCTGAGATGTTATGCTGTTCACACACAGACCATTTTCTGAAACTGATTTAGCTTTGTGTCGGTAGCCTTCTTTTATATATTTTTTTTTAATTTATATCCTCCAATGTTAGGTCATATTGGACGATGATATTCAAATGAGTACAGGCTACATAGAGCTTAGAGTTACCAGACATTCATCTTTTAGGATAAGAGAAAACCTCCAAAGCTAAGTCATATCGAACAATGAATGAAATGATGTTCAAATGAATACAGGCTACATAGAGCTTAGAGTTACCAGACATTCATTTTTCAGGATAAGAGAAAACCTCCAACGTTAAGTCATGTCGAACGATGAATGAAATGATGTTGAAATGAGTACAGGCTACATAGAGCTTAGAGTTACCAGACATTCATCTTTCACAATAAGAGAAAATCTCCAACGTTAAGTCATATCGGACGATGAATGAAATGATATTCAAATAAGTACAGGGTACATAGAGCTTAGAGCTACCGGACATTCATCTTTCAGAATAAGAGAAAAACTCCAACGTTAAGTCATATCGGACGATGAATGAAATGATATTCAAATAAGTATAGGGTACATAGAGCTTAGAGTTATCAGACATTCATCTTTCAGGATAAGGGAAAACCTCCAACGTTAAATCATATCGGACAATGAATGAAATAATGTTCAAATAAGTACAAGGTACATAGAACTTAGAGTTATCAGACATTCATCTTTCAGGATAAGAGAAAACCTCCAACATTATGTCATATCGGACGATGAATGAAATGATGTTCAAATGAGTACAGGGTACATAGAGCTTAGAGTTACCAGACATTCATCTTTCAGGATAAGAGAAAACCTCCAACATTAAGTCATATCGGATGATGATTGAAATGATGTTCAAATAAGTACAGGGTACATAGAGCTTAGATTTATCAGACATTCATCTTTCAGGATAAGAGAAAACCTCCAACGTTAAGTCATATCGGACGATGAATGAAATGATGTTCAAATAAGTACAGGGTACATAGAGCTTAGATTTATCAGACATTCATCTTTCAGGATAAGAGAAAACCTCCAACGTTAAGTCATATCGGACGATGAATGAAATGATGTTCAAATAAGTACTGGGTACATAGAGCTTAGATTTATCAGACATTCATCTTTCAGGATAAGAGAAAACCTCCAACGTTAAGTCATATCGGACGATGAATGAAATGATGTTCAAATGAGTACAGGGTACATAGAGCTTAGAGTTACCAGACATTCATCTTTCAGGATAAGAGAAAACCTCCAACATTAAGTCATATCGGATGATGATTGAAATGATGTTCAAATGAGTACAGGGTACATAGAGCTTAGATTTATCAGACATTCATCTTTCAGGATAAGAGAAAACCTCCAACGTTAAGTCATATCGGACGATGAATGAAATGATGTTCAAATAAGTACAGGGTACATAGAGCTTAGATTTATCAGACATTCATCTTTCAGGATAAGAGAAAACCTCCAACGTTAAGTCATATCGGACGATGAATGAAATGATGTTCAAATGAGTACAGGGTACATAGAGCTTAGAGTTACCAGACATTCATCTTTCAGGATAAGAGAAAACCTCCAACATTAAGTCATATCGGATGATGATTGAAATGATGTTCAAATAAGTACAGGGTACATAGAGCTTAGATTTATCAGACATTCATCTTTCAGGATAAGAGAAAACACCAGAGAAATTCGATAGCCTAAGCATCAAAAACACCTATGAACTTATAGAACACATTAAGGATACTGAACTAAATGAAGAAGACACACTAGTCTCATTTGATGTTAAATCACTGTTTCCCAGCATACCAGTTAAACAACTCCCAACATTGATAGAAAAATGGCTCAAATCACTTGGAATGTCATCACTTGAAATTTCAGATTACATCAAACTTACCAAATTATGCATAGAACAGAATTTCTTCCAGTTTCAAACAAAATATTTCCATCAAACTTCTGGTTTAGCAATGGGCAACCCCTTATCACCCTTCCTGGCCGATCTGTACATGAGTGCACTAGAAATAAGGATCACTAAAGGTTTCCCATGGATGTTCAAACTCTGGCAAAGATATGTAGATGACATAGTTACCATAGTGCCAAAAAAACACATCAGTGATGCACTAAAACTTTTAAATATTCAAGAAAAAAGAATCAAGTTCACTGTAGAAGTTGAAAAAGACGAGTATTTACCATTTTTAGATATAAAAATAATCAGAAATAAAAATAGATTAAACGTTGGCATTTACAGAAAACCAACACAGACAGACAACTACATAAAAGCTAATGGCTACAATCCAAGATCCCACAAACAGGCAATCTTTAATAGTTTAGCACACAGACTGGTCAACATCCCTCTCACAGCAGAAGAATACAAAATAGAATACAACAAAATTATTGAAATAGCACAGAAAAATGACTTTCCCAAATCACTAGTAGACAAAAAAGTGAACTTAGCAAATAAGAAGAAACAACTAAAGGAAACCACAACCCTCTCAGCTACAGAAACTAAAATGATCTTCAAAAAATTCACTTACCATCCATGGGCCTTTGATAAATTCAAAAAAGTCTTCAAAAAACAAAACATTCAACTAGCTCCAGTGAACCATTACTCCTTAAAAAACCTAATTTGCTCAAACATCAAAGATGCCATTCCATCTAACAAAAAATCTGGTATATATCAAATTGAATGCTGTGACTATAGTCAAATTTATATTGGAAAAACCAAAAGAAATTTAGAAACAAGAGCAAAGGAACACTTTAGGAACATAAAATACAAACAATTAGAAAAATCAGCAGTTGCCACGCATTTTTGGGGAAAAAACCACAACATAAATCCAGAACCAAAATTACTAAAACATACAACAGGAAAAGAAGAACTGACCACATGGGAACAAATCTTTATTTAAAAAAATAGGAACAAAGTATTCAATTTCGACATCCCCCAGAAAGATTTGTTCAGCAAGTTCCTCGAACCGCCACCAGAGGAGACTAATGACAAAATACTGCCAGCTACACCAATGAGAACAAGTCGATGTCTGGCTGAAGATAGAGGGAAGGCCTCAGAAACCGGTTCCGGGAAAATTTAAAAGTGAGTGTTGTCTAGTGTCTTTAATCGACTCCCAATTAACTTAATTAACCAAAGAAAATGTTATCCAGATACCTGAACAAGATTTGAACTCACAGGCTCTTAACATGAGCCAGACCTACGCTAGACAGGCAGGCCTTTTGTGTGTGGCTATGTGTTGAGAAAGTCCCTAAACATGTATTTTCAGTGAAATCTTTGGGTGGAATGCAATACTATCTCCACTTAAGTAATAACCTTACCAGAATGGGCATGGTAGAAGTGAGTTCCCGGATTATGAGCTTGGAACTTGTACCTAAAGACGGTACCAGCTTGTATTGGACACTGAGTTATCATGGGAACACCATCCATATATGGAGAGCCAATCTGATGAATGCCATGCCAATGTAGAGCAGTTTCTAAGCCAGGCATTCGATTTTCAACATCTACCACAACAGTATCATGTTGGCACACCTGAAATTATCAAAACATTTGTTGGCTGGTCACAGAGCATATTGATGTATACACTTACATGACTTTCTCTACCCTATATTGTTTATTAGCAGGCATACAAATTATTCCCTTGAAAGCTTATTTTTCTATTTACTGGTATCATACTTCCCTGTGTGCAACATTTTTTATACTGTTCCCAATGTCTCTATCTTTGATGAATCTGCAGCTGGGTGCTATATTTTTCTCTCCTTATACAACTATTTAGCATGCCTTCTAAGAAAGTTCATTATAACCTAGATACAAAGGCAATAAACAAAGTTTCTTAATATAATTTTGAGTTGAACTAATACTCAATGTTCCATTTATTGCTAGTATTTACCTAGAACGTGTTTCATTAGGACCTTCCTAACATCATCAGCTGTTGTTGACTAATGGACATTGGTTTGGTGAACTTCTTGGAGGTGATAGGGGCGTCTCTGTCAGTATCTTGATGAACTTGAAGTTTGGATTCTCTTCAAAGATAATGTCGAAATTAAACAATTTTCTTTCATGTTTCTTTATGAAGATTTTTCCCACGTGGTTAATGCAGTTGGATCTTGGACACTTTTTAATAAGTGAATTTCTCGTTATATATCATGATTCTCCTTCCAAAAATGGTACGCTACCACCGATTTATCTATTTCCTTGTTCCTGATGTTCCTAAAATACTCTTTAAGCCTAATGTTCAAGTTCCTTTTTGTTTTTCCAATGTAAAAGTTGTCACAGCCTTTGTAGTTTATCCGGTACACACCTGATATTTTGTATTTGTGGGTATCTCCTTTGTATTATGTGATTCCAAAAGGTGTTGTACACTAAATTTGTTCTGTGGGGCCAAAGTAATATTGTGTTCTTTGAAGACTTTTTGGAAAAGGTGTGTAGCTCTGGGATGATACGTAAATTTTCTGTATGAAGTTTCATTGCTGATAGGGGAAAGAGTAGTTACTTGTTTGCATCTTTGTTGTTTTTTGAATTTATCAATTTTCTTTTTGATCAATTCAGCACTAAATCCATTGTATTCTGCAGTGTGAATCATATTATTGTACTCTTTGATATATTCCATCTTGTTTAAAGGTACATTAACAAGCCTGTAAGTTAAACTGTTGATAACAGTATGCTTGTGTTGTCCTGGGTTATATCCATCTGATTTTATGAAATTTTCTGTGTATGTTTCCTTCCTATGTATGCCAAGTTCAAGTTTATTATGTTTTCTGGTAATTTTTACATCTAAGAAAGAAATTTCATTGTTTGGCTCTTTCTATGGAAAATTTTATTGCAGGATTTTTGTAAATTAAGTAGTTTTAATGCATCATCCACTTGTTTCTCATTTACTATTGTCCAATGTCATCCACATATCTATACCAATGTTTGAAAATTAGTGGGAATGCCTTTGTGATATGGGTTTCCAAAAAGCTCATGAAGAGGTCCCAGAAGTGGGGACAATGGGTTACCCATAGATTGTCCTAATTTTTGTTTGAATTTTTTTTTTATTGAATGTAAAAAAAGGACTGTTTAATGCAAATATTTGTTAAGTGAAGGCATTCCTCTATGATGTTTTGGTCTAATTGTAGGGACTGAAGCCATATTTCTTAATTGATGGTTATTAAAAATTTTACCATGGTATTTATTGTATGCACACATTTCTATCTACTGAAACATACATTTTCTCTTAATAATATTAATAACAGACATATGTAGCCATTATACAGTACTTTTATTGTTATTAACATGGCAATCCTTTAATTACATTACGTCTGAGAGTTTTAAAGCGGAAATGGCAGAATCACAAAAGATATGTGTGGCGAGATTCATCTTGAGGGACGTAATATAAATTAACTTTCACATGTACCACGGAAGAAAATATGTTAGGATTAACCTTATTGCTAGAGAAACATACAAGAATTGTTACTGTTATGTTACACAAAGTACAAAATTTGATACTGGAAATGTGTAACTCTCTGAATAAAAAATGTGATATGCTGCACTCACATGACTTTCTCTACTCCTGTACAAGCACTTGTTACTCTATCTACTTCAAGATAAGGATTATCTTATTGTGGTTACAAGCGAATACAGTAGACTTTAGTAATAGTCAAATGCTTTAAAACTGGTTGTCTAGGTGATGTCTTTGAAACTCCATTCTCTTTATTGAGATTTAACTGTTCTTTGTTTGTCCAAGAGATAAATTAAAGAACAAGGCAATATACAGTAGACTTTAGTAATAGTCAACTGTTTAATACTAGTTGTCTAGGTGACGTCTTTGTAATTCCGTTCTCTTTGTATGTCTAAGAGATCAAAAATGAAAGTACAAGGCAATATGGGAATACAGTAGACTTTAAGTGATAGTCAAATTTTTAAATCGAGTTGTCTAGATGACGTGTTTGTAATTCCGTTCTCTTTGTATGTCTAAGAGATAAAAAATGAAAGTACAAGGCAATATGGGAATACAGTAGACTTTAAGTGATAGTCAAATGTTTTAAATCTAGTTGTCTAGGTGAACGTCTTTGTAATTCCGTTCTCTTTATATGTCCAAGCTTAATGCCAATGAATGAATGTTGAAGAATTACATAAAGATTACAATACAGAATGTTTCTATTCAATTATACAGAGAATGTACAAGAGAAAGTACAGTATTGTACAAAGTCAAAGTTATGATCTGTACTGTACAGGTGCCTCAGAAGTTCCCACTATATACATATGGACAGTAACATAGATAAATGAATCAGTCAATAAGTGGTCATATTGAGGGTGCTTACATCTCAAAGTACTCCTGTAATGAATAAAATGTGTGGCAGTAAGCCAATCATACAATTTCTGCTTGAACGCTGATAAAAGAGATAAGAAAATGAAGGTACAAGGTAATATGGGAATACAGTAGACTTTAAGTGATAGTCAAATGTTTTAAAACTGGTTGTGTAGCTGACGTCTTTGTAATTCTGTTCCCTTTGTATGTCCAAGAGATAAAAAATGAAGGTACAAGGGAATATGGGAATACAGTAGACTTGAAATGATAGTCAAATGTTTTAAAACTGATTGTCTAGATGACATCTTTTAAATTTGGTTCTCTATGTATGTCCAAAAGATAAAAATTAAGGTACAAGGGAATATGGGAATACAGTAGACTTGAAGTGGTAGTCAAATGTTTTAAAACTGATTGTCTAGGTGACGTCTTTGTAATTCCATTCTCTTTGTATGACCAAGAGATAGAAAATGAAGGTACAAGGGAATATGGGAATACAGTAGACTTGAAGTGATAGTCAAATGTTTTAAAACTGATTGTCTAGATGACATCTTTTAAATTTGGTTCTCTTTGTATGTCCAAAAGATAAAAATTAAGGTACAAGGGAATATGGGAATACAGTAGACTTGAAGTGGTAGTCAAATGTTTTAAAACTGATTGTCTAGGTGTCATCTTTGAAATTCCATTCTCTTTGTATGACCAAGAGATAGAAAATGAAGGTACAAGGGAATACAGTAGACTTGAAGTGGTAGTCAAATGTTTTAAAACTGATTGTCTAGGTGTCATCTTTGAAATTCCATTCCCTTTGTATGTCCAAGAGATAAAAATGAAGGTACAAGTGAATATGGGAATACAGTAGACTTTAAGTAATAGTCAAATGTTTTAAAACTAGTTGTCTAGTTGACGTCTTGGAAATGCCATTCTCTTTGTATGTCCAAGAGATAAAAATAGGAATGATGTTTGCCATGTGAGTAAAGTATAAGTATCGGAAAATCCAGACAAATAATAAATATGTACCAAAATGGTTCACTCCACACCATAAAAAAGCTATCCAAATTGCAGAGGTTATCTGAGGCTCTTCCTAGAAAATTAAAGGCGTACATTTCATTTTTAAGAAAACAGGTTGAATATATAGTGAAAGCGTGTTTGCTATGGTACTAGAAGGCTGCTTAGTTGGATGGCTTATTTATTGTCCACTTTGAGGAGCTCCAATAGTGGAACGGAATTTCTAGAGGAGGAAATAGCTGTAATAGATTTTATTTATGTGACAGTGCACAGTTGTCTTTTCGCGTTATGTGCCCCATACATTAATTGACAGAAATGAGAGGTGTATATAGATACACTTTCAAGCTTCTGTTCTGTATTTAATGAAAACGTCTCATTTGCTATTCAGCAACTGCTTGCATTGTATGCAAATGAGGACAAGCGTCAACTTCTGTGACCTTGTTTTACAAAACTGCGAGCACTATCTGCATATTTTGTTATTTAAAAATCAATGAAACAGAGCAGACATGGATTCAATGCAGATGTTTTGTATTTACCACTCCCAGTGAAGTGAAGGAAATGGTGAAGGCTGTGTAGACCTGCTAAAGTTTCCAAAGCAGATTATATAGACATTGGTGTAGAAATCAGCAAGAATCACTAATCTGTGGTTCAAATCCTGGCCATGGCATTGAATTTTTCACGTTGACTCTATCTATCAACAACCTAAGTCTATATACGGCTAGTGTGAAGAAATGATTAATTTCCATCAATCAACTAAAAGAATCACTAATTTACAGTTTCACATCACTTACTGATATAGGAAATCCTGGCAGTTGACCATTTATGCTCAACATAGTTCTCTGAGGACATCTTGTAGTGGTGTTACTTTCACATGATTCACCAACCCTGAAAAATAATTCACTTTCATTAAAATCCTTATAATGACTAAATATATGTTATAGGAGCTGCATAATTTTTATCAGTGTGCCTGAATACCAATCCATTTCCCGTTCTTATACCTGATAGTGTGAATGGTGTGCCGATAATGTTGGCTGTATGTTGCAGTTTTGAACACTTAATCAATTATGAGTTGTGGACCTGTACATGAAAGTAAACGTACGGGATAGATTGAGTAATGAGGGGACACTTTAGATCTTCTGTATATATGCCAGCAACAAATGAGATAAAAAAAACTGCAGGAGATGTGTGCTCTGCAACAATTGACAGAGTTCCCTATGATTTACTGATAAAGAAATGTTTAAGTTTGTAGCAGGATTCCTCCGTTGTTGTGGGTTTCAATGCCCCAAAGTTGCAGCAACATATATAGCAAGATTCAAGCTGGTATCTCTTTTCCCGCCGTTGGTCTTACTTCATCAATCTTACCTTTGTTCAAAATATTATGACTTGATGAAGAAGATATTCCCAGAAGTTATGAGGAAACTCCTTAATTATGCCTCGGCAAGCTTTTAATATTCTTCTGTTATATTCTTACTTACGAGCAATGAAAACTCTAAGTTACAAGGATGGTAACGAGTGAAGAAATCATTAAGACTTTTAATTTGAATTTCTATAAGAAATCAATCTTTTTATTTATTACTTTTAACACCAAATTTATTACAATTCTTATCAGAAAACTTTATACTGTGATCGGAATCAATCTAATACTTGAAATTGAACTAACACTTAAATATTTTCGAGCAATTTAAAAAGTATCCGACCTCTTCAGCGTTCCAGAAAGAAAGACGAATTTTCTTTTGGTTTCTACATCAAGATTATTTAATCCTTCTTTACTATTGCTACCCATATATTACTTTTACATGATTGGCCGATATACTACTACGTCACTACACTACGTAATACAATTATTACTATGGTCAATCACAAAATCACATATATTTTTATACAATTTTGTTTGTTTTTCTTTTATAAATTTATAAATTTTTCAAACCCATTTTAAAAATAAATCAAAACAACTTTTACAAGTTGTTGGGTTGGATTTATGAATTATAAGTATTATTTATGTAATTTGATCCTTTTAAGCCCGCCTCGGTAGCGTAGATGGTAGTGTAGATGGTAGCGTGTCTGCCTCACGTTTAAGAGGTCCTGAGTTCGAATCTCGGTAAGGGTGAGTTACTTGGATAAGGTTTTCTCCCGGGTTTTCCCTTATCCTGAAAGACAAATGTCGGGTAACTCCAAGCTTCGTGGACCCCAAGCTCATTTGAGCATCATTTCACCCATTTCATTCGTGGTCCGTATGACTTAACGTTGGAGGACGTAGATTACGAAAGAAGAAGAAGAAGAAGAAGAAGAAGGAAGAAGAAGAAGAAGGAAGAAGAAGAAGAAGGAAGAAGAAGAAGAAGGAAGAAGAAGAAGAAGGAAGAAGAAGAAGGAAGAAGAAGAAGAAGGAAGAAGAAGAAGAAGAAGAAGGAAGAAGAAGGAGGAAGGAGGAAGGAGGAAGGAGGAAGGAGGAAGGAGGAAGGAGGAAGGAGGAAGGAGGAAGGAGGAAGGAGGAAGGAGGAAGGAGGAAGGAGGAAGGAGGAAGGAGGAAGGAGGAAGGAGGAAGGAGGAAGGAGGAAGGAGGAAGGAGGAAGGAGGAAGGAGGAAGGAGGAAGGAGGAAGGAGGAAGGAGGAAGGAGGAAGGAGGAAGGAGGAAGGAGGAAGGAGGAAGGAGGAAGGAGGAAGGAGGAAGGAGGAAGGAGGAAGGAGGAAGGAGGAAGGAGAAGAAGAAGAAGAAGAAGAAGAAGAAGAAGAAGAAGAAGAAGAAGAAGAAGATGATGATGATGATCCTTTTAAGTGAAACATTTTGACCAGGATGCGCTCACAGTAAGGTGTGCAAACTGCTGAAGCGTGACTCATAGACTCCCCTCCAGCGGGAACTTGGGAAACCTCGACTCCGTAGAGAAGAAGTTGCAACACGCAAGCCCTACACCAGGGGAAGACATAGTGGTGGTGTGACGTCAGCTCCGTCAGCCCTAACTAGGGTGTTAGCTTCTCGTGCATCTCGCCGAGAGGAAGTGATGCTTGCTCGATTACGTATTGGCCATTGCTTATTTAGCCATAGCTATCTGCTCCAGTTTGCCCGCTTTGTGGAGATGCCCTCTCTGTCCGGCATGTGCTACTGGACTGTTCTAATCTGGTTCGTCTTCGCCGGTCTCTCCAGCTGCCGGCCAACTTGGCAGAGGTACTGGCGGACGACCAGAAAGCTATGGCCAAAGTTTATAACCGTCCGTTTTATCGTTTAGTCATTACATTTTTATCCATTTTAACTATTTTATGGTTTTAAGCTTCTTGTAGACATTGCCGTTCCCCGGTATGTTTTTCTTTTTTTCTATTTCTTTTATTTACCATGTCTGTTTTTAGCTCCCTTTTTATCTCATTTTCATCCCTATTAGTTCCCGAAGGGTGCTTATGACCGCGATGTTGGGCACCTTAAATCATAATAATCATCAGCTCTAACCGCCAAATATGCCACCGAACGAAAGGTAGATTAGCGTGTGATGTCACCGCGCTGTTTTCTGCTGCCCAAGACGAAGGAAACAGTTTGATGTGTGCGGGTAAATTCGCCCTGTTCGAACGGTTACCATGGATTTATCTCTGGTAATAGATACCTCTCAGATAGCGCACTGATTACTCCACGTGGAGTGAACATATATCTGTCATTTGTGGTTTCTGCGAATTCCATTGGCTAAAGTGATGCATTCATTGGTGCTTAGCACACGAACGGGGGGCGTGTGAGTACCCCTCTCCCACTTACAAGAATAATCAGCGCGTTATCTGAGAGGTTTTTGTTAACAAAGATAAATCCATGGTAACGGTTCCAGCAAAAGACAGGAAACGTATCGGATATTAATAATATGTACAATTTACAACTTGAGTGTTGTAATAATAATGCTGACTGCTTTAATTACACAATTTGTCACAGTTTATAAACAAATACATTTTGGCTCTGTGCTATGAGAAAATATATAAAACTTCAACTCGTAGTTTATCTGAAAGTCAGGCATGTTATAAAACAAAGTAATTTTTTCTGCAAATTAAAGGAGACCCATTCAGAACAAAATTACGTGTATATTTTCTGTTTGGTTTTTATTTAACTAGTTTATCAGTGTCAGGACGCAATGTCTAGGAAGTCTGTAATCGAAGTCTGCATGTCAGATTGTGATCCGACAAGGTACTTCGGGGCTTGGACTTAGCTAATTTCATAACATATGTCGAGCCAAACATACACAATGTCCGCGCAGCAAGTGACTACAACCTCGGAAATCTGGTTTGGAGGACATTCTTGTAAAAATCAGCCAAGTCTCTCTCGTGTGTATATTTGCCCTTCAATAAATCGTCACACTGTAAATTTAACAGTTCCATTTGGTAGATGGCAGCTACATTGTTGTCATCGAGTGTGCTACAACTGACTGAACCCTCAGATTCTGTACTCACTGCCCCATTTATATAGACAACTTAAAACTACACGGCTCTTGCCTGACGTCACACGCACTGCAGGCCTCGCTCCCGGCTGAAATACCTCACAACTCTCGAAGTTGTCTTCCTCTGCCCTACACCTGACTGAACTGTACTCACAGCGCCATTTATATAGGCAACTTGGTACTACATGGCTCTTGCCTGACGTCACACGCTCTGCAGGCCTTGCTCCCGACTGAAATACGTCACAACTCTCGAAGCTGTCTTCCTCTGCCCTACACCTGACTGAACTGTACTCACAGCGCCATTTATATAGGCAACTTGGTACTACATGGCTCTTGCCTGACGTCACACGCTCTGCAGGCCTTGCTCCCGGCTGAAATACGTCACAACACTCGAAGTTGTCTTCCTCTGCCCTACACCTGACTGAACTGTACTCACAGCGCCATTTATATAGACAACTTGGTACTACACGGCTCTTGCCTGACGTCACACTCACTGCAGGCCTCGCTCCTGACTGAAATACGTCACAACTCTCGAAGCTGTCTTCCTCTGACCTACACCTGACTGAACTGTAATCACAGCGCCATTTATATAGACAACTTGGTACTACACGGCTCTTGCCTGACGTCACACTCACTGCAGACCTTGCTCCCGACTGAAATACGTCACAACTCTCGAATCTGTCTTCCTCTGCCCTACACCTGACTGAACTGTACTCACAGCGCCATTTATATAGGCAACTTGGTACTACATGGCTCTTGCCTGACGTCACACGCTCTGCAGACCTCGCTCCCGACTGAAATACGTCACAACTCTAGAAGATGTCTTCCTCTGTCCTACACCAGACTGAACTGTAATCACAGCGCCAATTATATAGACAACTTGGTACTACACGGTTCTTGCCTGACGTCACACGCTCTGCAGGCCTTGCTCCCGACTGAAATACGTCACAACTCTAGAAGATGTCTTCCTCTGCCCTACACCTGACTGAACTGTACTCACAGCGCCATTTATATAGACAACTTGGTACTACACGGCTCTTGCCTGACGTCACACTCACTGCAGGCCTCGCTCCTGACTGAAATACGTCACAACTCTCGAAGCTGTCTTCCTCTGACCTACACCTGACTGAACTGTAATCACAGCGCCATTTATATAGACAACTTGGTACTACACGGCTCTTGCCTGACGTCACACTCACTGCAGACCTTGCTCCCGACTGAAATACGTCACAACTCTCGAAGCTGTCTTCCTCTGCCCTACACCTGACTGAACTGTACTCACAGCGCCATTTATATAGGCAACTTGGTACTACATGGCTCTTGCCTGACGTCACACGCTCTGCAGACCTCGCTCCCGACTGAAATACGTCACAACTCTAGAAGATGTCTTCCTCTGTCCTACACCTGACTGAACTGTAATCACAGCGCCATTTATATAGACAACTTGGTACTACACGGTTCTTGCCTGACGTCACACGCTCTGCAGGCCTTGCTCCCGACTGAAATACGTCACAACTCTAGAAGATGTCTTCCTCTGTCCTACACCTGACTGAACTGTACTCACAGCTGCATTTATATAGACAACTTGGTACTACACGGCTCTTGCCTGACGTCCCACGCTCTGCAGGCCTCGCTCCCGACTGAAATACGTCACAACTCTCGAAGCTGACTTCCTCTGCCCTACACCTGACTGAACTGTACTCACAGCTGCATTTATATAGACAACTTGGTACTACACGGCTCTTGCCTGACGTCACACGTACTGCAGGCCTTGCTCCCGGCTGAAATACGTCACAACTCTCGAAGCTCTCTTCCTCTGTCCTACACCTGACTGAACTGTACTCACAGCGCCATTTATATAGCCAACTTGGTACTACACGGCTCTTGCTGACGTCACACGCTCTGCAGGTCTGGCTCCGGACTGAAATACGTCACAACTCTCGAAGCTGTCTTCCTCTGCCTTGCACCTGACTGAACTGTACTCACAGCGCCATTTATATAGCCAACTTGGTACTACACGATTCTTGCCTGACGTCACACGCTCTGCAGGTCTGGCTCCGGACTGAAATACGTCACAACTCTCGAAGCTGTCTTCCTCTGCCCTACACGTGACTGAACTGTACTCACAGTGCCATTTATATAGACAACTTGGTACTACACGGCTCTTGCCTGACGTCACACGCTCTGCAGGCCTCGTTCCCGACTGAAATACGTCACAACTCTCGAAGCTGTCTTCCTCTGCCCTACAACTGACTGAACTGTACTCACAGCGCCATTTATATAGGCAACTTGATACTACAAGGCTCTTGCCTGACGTCACACGCTCTGCAGGCCTCGCTCCCGACTGAAATACGTCACAACTCTCGAAGCTGTCTTCCTCTGCCCTACACCTGACTGAACTGTACTCACAGCGCCATTTATATAGACAACCTGGTACTACACGGCTCTTGCCTGACGTCACACGCTCTGCAGGCCTTGCTCCCGACTGAAATACGTCACAACTCTCGAAGCTGTCTTCCTCTGCCCTACACCTGACTGAACTGTACTCACAGCGCCATTTATATAGACAACTTGGCACTACACGGTTCTTGCCTGACGTCACACGCACTGCAGGCCTCGCTCCTAGCTGAAATACGTCACAACTCTCGAAGCTGTCTTCCTCTGCCCTACACCTGACTGAACTGTACTCACAGCGCCATTTATATAGACAACTTGGTACTACACGGCTCTTGCCTGACGTCACACGCACTGCAGGCCTCGCTCCCAGCTGAAATACGTCACAACTCTCGAAGCTGTCTTCGTCTGCCCTACACCTGAATGAACTGTACTCACAGCGCCATTTATATAGACAACTTGGTACTACACGGCTCTTGCCTGACGTCACACGCACTGCAGGCCTCGCACCCAGCTGAAATACGTCACAACTCTCGAAGCTGTCTTCCTCTGCCCTACACCTGAATGAACTGTACTCACAGCGCCATTTATATAGACAACTTGGTACTACACGGCTCTTGCCTGACGTCACACGCTCTGCAGGCCTCGCTCCCGACTGAAATACGTCACACTCTCGAAGCTGTCTTCCTCTGCCCTACACCTGACTGAGCTGTACTCACAGCGCCATTTATATAGGCAACTTGGTACTACAAGGCTCTTGCCTGACGTCACACGCTCTGCAGGCCTCGCTCCCAGCTGAAATACGTCACAACTCTCGAAGCTGTCTTCCTCTGCCCTACACCTGACTGAACTGTACTCACAGTGCCATTTATATAAACAACTTGGTACTACATGGCTCTTGCCTGACGTCACACGCTGTGCAGGCCTCGCTCCCGGCTGAAATACGTCACAACTCTCGAAGCTGTCTTCCTCTGCCTTGCACCTGACTGAACTGTACTCACAGCGCCATTTATATAGGCAACTTGGTACTATACGGCTCTTGCCTGACGTCACACGCTGTGCAGGCCTCACTCCCGGCTGAAATACGTCACAACTCTCGAAGCTGTCTTCCTCTGCCCTACTCAGTGTCCCGGAGTTTCCCAATAACATGAGAGAGGGTGGGAGGGGGGGGGGAGAGAATCGTGGTGGAATGCATAATCCGCTTTTCTCAGCTGCAGCTAAAAGAAAATATTTTTTGTACGGTTTACTTAAAGCGACAGTTTTGTGACTGTTTACTTGCATATAAAATAACTTCTGCGGGATAAAATTCCGGCCACCTCCCCCCCCCCCTCTGTTATGATTCTGGTAATTGACACCGTCATCAACAAACTATACACGTTGAAGTGCTCTTTGGCACCAATCTACATTTACCAAGAACTGCATATCCACTTAGCATCTAACGAGGTTTCCAGAAGCAATCGCGACTCTTCCATCGTTAAGAAGCACTGTCACGTGAGGTCTCTGTAGCGTGTGAAGAAATTTCGTTTTTTATGCTACGCTTTTAAACACAACTGTAAGTATTCTAAGTCGTTTGGTATTTAGTGGTTAGACTCGGGGCTTAAAGCAGAGGATTTGCCATACAATAAGCGAGAGTTTGTTTGTACTTACCTTGTATGTTGTGATACGTTAACTTGAAGTGTAGCCTTGAAGTAGCAGTTTCTGGGTTCTTCACCAGCGACACACGGACGAGAACAGTCCGTAAACACTTCTGTAACAATCAAGTTGAGAAAGTAACTCTCTAATGGCCTGTTAAAGACGATGTCAACACCTTCACAGTTTTGTAAGCTACAGCAAAACTGTGACAGCCTGACCGATTCCACTATGTATTGCGAGTCTTGATAAAATAAAGTTACTTTTTTTTTTCGAATTTTTGTTTGATTTTCTAATATTCCTATTAAGCTGTACAAACGTTCATATTACAGAGTAACTTTTTAAATAACCATTTTAAAGGCACAACATTGTTTCGATACAATGAATACTCTTTCTGAAATAAGAAGTCCTTATTCCTGCTTTCAGAATAAAGAAGACTTTACACGCTATTCTTAGAAAATTAATATATTTGTTTTATTTGTCATAAATATGTTAAAAATAATTACGGTAGTTTAGTTAAGTAGACGTACCATGTGATGAATGTTGGAGAGACGCTGGTCTAATGGCAGCGGGTCGTACAGCTATGTTCGGCCAGTTAAACAGCAGGAACGCTCCAGCCAGTAACAGCAGCGCAGTTACATTCGGCAACAATACAGCACTGCATCCCTCGCTCTTGATGCCCATCCTGGAACTAACAATGTACAACTGTCATTTCCCTGATGTGAGTGACATTCTTATACTGCCTCCAGTATCTCCGTGCTCGATGAGTCTACTGCCGACTGCTACAGTGGTGAACTATGTGCTCTTTCTCTCGGGGCATATCACCTATGGCTACTTCTCTACAAACAAGTAATAATACCCACCTTCACCTACACCAGTCAGGTCTGGGGCGCACCTCTACAAACTTCAAATACCTTCGAGTAGAAACAGCTGCCGAATGGTACATTCCTAATGAAAACATCCATTCAAACTTATCATTTCCCAAATTAAATGACCATATCCTCAACCTCTCTCATAACTCTATTTCCTTCTTCCTTACAGCTTCAATCAACTTATCCAAGGTCTCGGGGAATATGACATTTGACCCCGGGGAAAGTTACAAGCGTTACAGACTTACCTTAGGCCCATCATAGCCTCAATGATCTCCTATAATTAACAACATATCCTCTACACAAATATAACTATTTGCAACAAAAACTTCACTTGTCTTAAGAAAATGATGAATTATGAATTAAGGTGAATGTTTTCAACCAACTTCTGGCTTAGCAATGGGTAATCCTCTTTCAACTTTTCTTGCTGATCTTATGACTTTTTTCGAAATGCAAGTCACTAAAGCATCCCCTTTGATTCTTAAAGCTTGGTTTAGGTATGTTGATAATATTTTTGCTATTGTTCCTGATAAACAAACAAATGATGCTTTAAAATTAGTAAATTTGCAAGATAAAGCTATAAAATTCACATTAGAAACTAAAATTAATGGATTTCTTCCTTTTCTTATTTAAAGATAATAATAAATTAAATTTTGGTATTTATAGGAAGTCTATTCATATTGATAATTACATAAAAATAACAGTTTTAACCCTTTTTCACATAAATTTGCTGTTTTTAATTGTTTGATTTTTAGATTAATAAATATACCTCTGAATAAAGAGGAATTTAATAAAGAATATAAACATATTATTAATACTACTTTAATTGATGGTTTGAATAAAAAGACGATTATAATTTTAAAAAATGACTTATCATCCTTGGGTTAATAAACATTTTCAAAAAAAAATGTTAAGGTGTTTGGTATAACTTAAGTTCCTCAAAATAAATATAGTATTAAAGATTTAGTGCATTTTTCTAAAAAAGATAAAACTCCTAATAATAAAAAATCTGGTATTTATCAATTTAATTGTTTCGATTGTGATAAAGTTTATGTTGGAAAGACGAAACGTAATTTGGAAACCAGAACAAAAGAACATTTTCGTAACATTAAGTATAAACAAACTGATAAATCGGTCGTAGTAAATCATTTTCGGTCATTTAACCATGAAATAAATCCCAAAGTTAAATTATTAAAACAATTAAATGTCCTATAGATTTAATGGTTTGGGAAAAGATATTTATTTTAAAAAATAAACATCGCGTAATGAATTTTGAAATATCAACGGGTGATTCTGTTTTTAAGTTGATTTAATTTCCAGATTTTGGTAAGACTGGCAGAAACGTTGTAACCTCTAGCGATAGTAACGTTGACAACGAAGTTGTTTGATGGCTGAAGATGTAAACAAGGGCTTACGAAATAGATCTCATCAATTAATAAGAAAAATTTACATAATTTTCTTAAGATAAGTGAAGAATTTGTTGCAAATAGTTATATTTGTGTAGTATTTGTTGCTTCACTGTAGCTAGCTTCAGTTTGTTACGTAATATATTCTTTCTTTCATCCTAAAACTTGTGATACTTGATAAGAAAACCCCACAATTTACCCGCCGCCTATTATAAGTCCATCATAATGCCAGTAAGGCACAGAGTCCCGGAATGGGACAAGGTTGGAGGCTCCTTCTCGGAAAAGGATGACTTCAACGGCAGCCCTGTACAGCGGGGTGTACGTGTGCGAATGAACATCTGATATAGACTAACAAATGAGCTACTAGAAGTGAGTTGTCAATTGTTTGAGGATGTAAAAGTCAACTGTTTCTGAGTATTCTATCTATTGAACTATCAATATCTTTACTGTTTACGTAATAACAATGAAGTGTAAGTAGTCGTGGGTCGCTGAAATGTTAAGCGGACAATTCTCTTACAATGTTTGCAAAGAAAAGACACGAGTTTTACAGCAACACTCTGTTTTATCAACAAGTCCCGCCTACTTTATAACTGCAGCACGTTTCCTCACAGAAAGCAAATTCCTAAATAGCTTGTCGCTATATGGTAACATGCTATCTACTGAGAGAAAAAAGCGAATAGCGACGTATAATTTAAAAGCTTTAATTCTTAGCAAACAAATAACTGGGAAACGGTTAACGCTACAAAAAAGTATTTAATATAAACTGAATGTTTTAACAAGATCTACATGTTTACATTTTTTTGTATAGTAAGATTATCAATTATACAAAGGTCATCAAGATGAACAGGTATTCTGAGAACATTGACAAGTATAGTATTTTATATTACAATATTTTAAGTATATTATTAATAAACAACATCGTTGAATCATTCTTTAAAAAATCAAAGTTTACGAAAAGTGTTCTGCAGTAATCTTGAGTGGAGAGATTGTCACATCTTTGGGAGGTAATATCAAGTTTGTGGTTTACCTGCAGTTTTGTTATTGAGTTATACTGCTCAAACACACACATGTAAGTCGCTTTTCGTTACATTCTACTATGTACTTACAAATGTAGAGAATTACAGAATTCCATTCAACAACTGGTTAATTAACGTGAAGTATATAGAGAAGTAACTTTGTTTATACAAGAGTAGAGTGCAACTTTCCAAGATGTTAGTTTTGTGTACAGGGTATGCAATGTTTGGGTGGAATGCAACACTTGGTATAGAGAAAGTGACTTGATATCTGCTTGTTTGGACATGAATACGTGCAGAGAGAGAGCTCTTGTTCTGAAGGTCGTACATGTGATGTTGAAGATCCTCAACTAGGTACTTTGTGGAACACGCATCTGGGTTAAGTTCCGAGTCAATACACACGTTGGGAAATTTCTAAAAGGATCAAAGATTGCGGCATTCGTAACAGTCTAACAGATGTACCCCGACGTCTGAGAAGCCCCATACCTCCTTGGAGTTTATGTTCAAAAACATTATGAAGGTATGTCGAGGTAAAGCAACTGATTCCTTTACCGATATACAATCAGAGAGAAAACATTCACATCTGAAGATTAAAATAAACTTTGGATCATAGTACAATAGCTTTGAGCGAGAAGAAAATGAAATTTAGAAATGAAATGAACGACAAGAAGACTTGCGAACAAATTATGGAAACGAGAATTTCCCTAGGAACCGAAAAATTCGCGGAAAACTATAAAATTTGATTCAAATAAATGTTGCATTCAGAATTGTCTGAAGATGAATAGTACATGACTATTTTAATTTGATAAAAACAAATCAATTAATTCATGTTAATTTTATTTTAAGAAGTATATGCTTATTGTATTTGTTCTCATTTTCACTGTCACTTTCGTCAGTTCTCACTTTTACTTTATTAATGTAATCTAATTGAAATTTTCATAGTTACTTCACTCACTTGTCACTATCACTTCACTCAGTTCTGTCACTTCATTCAGTTCTGTGATTTCATTCAGTTTCGTCACTTCTTCAATCTGTCAGTTCATTCAATTCTCACAGTTAGTTCACTCGGTTCTCACTGCTACTTCATTGAGTTCTATCACTTCAGTCAATGCTGTAAAATCATTCATTTCTCAATGTAATTTCACTCAACTCTCACTGGCACTTCATCGAGTTCTATCACTTCATTCAATTCTGTACGATAATTTACATCTCAATGTCACTTCACTCAGTTCTCACTGCCACTTCATTGAGTTCTATCACTTCATTCAATTCTGTAAGATCATTCAGTTTTCAATGTCACTTCACTCAGTTCTCAGTGCCACTTCATTGAGTTCTATCACTTCATTCAATTCCGTAAGATCATTCAGTTCTCACTGTCACTTCACTTAGTTCTCAGTGCCACTTCATAGCATTCTATCACTTCATTCAATTCTATAAGATCATCCGGTTGTCATAGTCACTTCCCTCAGTTCCCAGTGCCACTTTATTGTGTTTTATTACTTCTTTCAATTCTGTAAGATCATTCAGTACTCACTGTCACTAAACTCAGTGCTCAGTGCCACTTCATTCAATTCTATAAGATCATTCAGTTCTCACTGTCACTTCACCCAGTTCTCAGTGCCACTTCATTGAGTTCTATCACATCATTCAATTCTGTAAAATCATTCAGTTCTCACTGTCACTTCAGTCAGTTCTCACTGCCACTTCAATGAGTTCTATCACTTCATTCAATTCTATAAGATCATTCAGTTCTCACTGTCACTTCACCAAGTTCTCAGTGCCACTTCATTGAGTTTATCACTTCATTCAATTCTGTAAAATCATTCAGTTCTCACTGTCACTTCAGTCAGTTCTCACTACCACTTCATTGAATTTTATCATTTCAGTCAGTTCTGTTAGATCATTCAGTTCTCGCTGTCACTTCATTTCTATTTCACTCAGTTCTGTCGTTTCATTCAATTGTATAAGTTCATTTAGTTCTCGCTGTCACTTCGCTAAGTTTTCACTCTCACTTCACTAACGTAATCTACTTGTAATTTTCGCTGGTCGTTCAGTTTCTTGGTGATGTAGCGACATAATGACGGAGGTTTCTCTACCGGAAAAATTCGCCTGCTGGGGAATCGAATAGAAGACGACCTTGCAGTAGCAAAACTTATTGTACACAACAGTCGTGATAAACTCATTCGGAGATCACTTCTGGTCGCACCAGAAACACAATGAGTTTATATTTACGCTGAATTACTGCCTGGACTGGGTCATAGTGTGGCAAAATCTTACTTCCAAAATAACACTTGTCGTAATCCTGCTTATTTTATTGTAACAGTAACCCTAGACAAATACAAACTAAACCAAACAACTGACATCTGATTATTTGATACCACGTGATAAGGCAATCCCACGACGTAAGACACGTTAGATACCACCTCTATTATCATTACTACCGGCTCCTACAGTGATGAACTTAGGATATGTTTGTTAGAATAGACAACATAATTTTAGTTCACCGATGCAGACTAACAAATGAGCTACTGTCAACTGTTTGAGGATGTAGAAGTCAACTGTTTCTAAATCTTAAGTGCTGAACTATCAATAACATGAGAAGCGTTAGTTGTTGTAAGCCATTGAAACGCTTAGCTTCGATTGCAATAGAACACTTCTGTAATATAAACAACATTTTTACACCTTGACTTGGCAAATTCTCGTTTCCCTTTTTAATTTTCAGAACTAGCATAGATATGTGCATGTATGTACGGAATTCTCTGATTTCTGAATTTTATCTACTGATCCTCAACTAATGAATTTTATTTTTAGTTTGAGTTCATTGGAACGTCTAATTGCCTTAGTTATAAGGAACTGATGGACATCATTATGTACCAATGCCTGTGAATTTTCATCTATTTGGATACCGCTGCATTCAAGATTAGGAATTATTAAATCCAAGGTTCTATTATTTTAATTTCTTGCAGTATTATACATTTGAAGATTTTAAAAAATCAATCTATGGAGTTCTTTAGCCTTATTGGACTCTTATCGCCCACCTTGGTAGCGTGGTGGTAGCATGTCTGCCTCACGTTCAAGAGGTCCCGAGTTCGAATCTCGGTCAGGAAGAGTTATCTGGATAAGGTTTTTCCGAGGTTTCCTTTATCCTCAAAGACGAATGTCGGGTAGCTCTAAGTTCTATGGATCCTGGGCTCATTTGAGCATTATTTCACCCATTCCATTCATCGTCCGATATGACTTAACGTTGGAGGACGTAAATTTCAAAAAATAAAATGGACATTTACAAGGAGCCTGGCTTCTTTTTGGGATGTTAAAATCCCCAACAATAAACAATTTACCTTCATGAAAAGAGTCAATATATTCCTCTACAATATTAAACAAACTTACATTTAGACGATTTGGATTATTTTCACCCTTAAAGATTCCATATTTCAGTCTAAAATAGACAATCTTTGAGAATAAATTGACTTATTTATTACTATTAATAGTCTCCCCCTCCCTTTATTTTACAACTCACACTACTCTATCCTTTCTATACACAACGTATCTTTCATCAAAATGATTCGAATCTGGTATTGCTTCGTTAAGCCAGATTTCAGTAAAACAAATAATACATTAAAGTACAAAGTGTGAACATTACTCCGTAGGTAACGGACATTTTGATAATAAATAAACGAATCTATCTAAAAGCATATCATTGACATAATTTTGTCCAAGTCATCAACATTATTTACGTGTATAACAAATGAACTATCATCTTTTTACAACAATACACTGAATGCTTATCACCAAGGGGCAGATTCCTATAACGTCATATATTGGGTCTTAGAACTCATATACTCACTTTTTGAAATCTTTGGTCATATTTCGGGGATTATTATTAGTAGTATTAATTATTATTATTATTATTATTATTATTATTATTATTATTATTATTATTATTATTATTATTATTATTATTATTATTATTATTATTATTATTATTATTATTATTATTATTATTATTATTATTATTATTATTATTATTATTATTATTATTATTATTATTATTATTATTATTATTATTATTATTATTATTATTATTATTATTATTATTATTATTATTATTATTATTATTATTATTATTATTATTATTATTATTATTATTATTATTATTATTATTATTATTATTATTATTATTATTATTATTATTATTATTATTATTATTATTATTATTATTATTATTAGTCAGCAATTGATTAAAAACAATCATGTTTCTTTAGAAAAAGAATTTCAAGTTTTTGACATTTTGTTTCGTCATCCCTAAGATTGTACAAGATGCACTTTCTTCACCGCACTTGGCAGCAAAGTCTAACTTCGGTTAAGTATCAGGTCCGATTACCCGCCTAGAAACTGTAGGGGTTTCATTTTGTGATGCATTACAATTGTAAAATAAATTGAAAGTTAATTAAACCGAGCTAAATGTAAAGTGGCTGAATAAATTAGTACAAAGCTAATTGACTGTCTAATGCAGATTATACTACCCAGTGACTTTCTTGTGGGCTTGAAGCAAAGTGTCAACATTCTAAGCCAGCATTTTGCTCAAATGAATTAACTTACTTCAAATATGCATCTGTAACATCATGTGATGTGAAACGTAGTTTCTCCAGATTGCTCCAGATATAATAACATTCTGTCTGACAACAGAAGAGACAGTCTCACAACCTAAAAATGCAAATTGTCATTGTAACTTGAAAAGTAACACCCAATAATGAATATTTTATTTCTCTTAATTATTCTTTCCTTAAGTTACAATAATTATTATTCTCTAATTTAGAACGTTTTAAACTTACATATTCTATAAAGTGCTGAATTAAGAAATAGAGAAGACTTTTTCCCTACAGAAACGATTAAAACTCTTCATGCATGAATACTTATTAATTAAAGTTTAATGCCAATTAATAAATTTATTAAGGTATAGTAATATTTCTGTCCTTCTAGGTCATATATGTATAGTTTCATTTTTAAGTTACAGAAATACATCCCTTACTTATTACTAATAATACTCCAATTGACATTTTACAAGTGTAACAGCATGTAGTTCAACTGGGAACTCTCTGCACATTGTCAACTGTCAGGATGGCCGAGCGGTCTAAGGCGCTGCGTTCAGGTCGCAGTCCACTCTGTGGGCGTGGGTTCGAATCCCACTTCTGACATATATTTTTTTTATTCCCTTGCATAATGTTAAAATTACTTCGCACTCTTCAATTCTAACGATTGCAAGTTTCTCGAGTGTTTTGTGCCATTTTATTCAATGAGAAGCCAATGACAATGTAATTTATGGGTTGGAGCAGTGATCGGGAAACGACCTTTTCTAATGAATAACTTTTGTTAGTGTTAAGCCTTAGTACCCAACTTCACTATACATGAACACTGGACATGCAATATACAAAATATGCATCCATCTTTGCTACAAAAATACTTCAAATAGCCTATAATTTCACAATTAAAATGATTAACTTTAAATGTATCCTTTCTTATAGATAAGGGTAGCTACCAGCTTTTCTCCATTCCGATTCACGATATTTTCCACGATACTCGAACCGTCATTTCTACTTCTAGTCTCAATACAAAATGGAATGTTGGGAGAACTCTGTAATGTGAATAATATTAATTCGGTGCAGATATTTAATGAGACAAAACTTAAAACCATCAGCGTTCTTATTTTTAAAGTCTACATTTCACACTTAAAAGAAAAACAGTCCACTTTTATGTTGTTTCTTTTCTTCAAAAATACTAGCATTTTCACTGTTTCGGAGTCAAGTCTACTGCTTTTTCTGTCACATATGAGTGCTGCTGTACTAAATAGTCTTTCAGAGAAAAGAATTGCAGGTGGAAAACACAATACTTTTTGTTTTAGTTGTGGACATTTTCAGTTGTGTTCCAGTAATCAATACACTAGAAAGAGGAGGTGAGATATATAGTGATTTTTTCTTGGGAACTGTTAGCTGACAGTTGACACACGATTACTTTCTTGTATAACGTTACTGTAGCACAGCAACCATTACTGACAATTTCTCGGGTTTTGTAACGCTCTACCTCCGCAATAATATTTAGTCATTTTAAAATAAAATAGTAATTGCAGAATCACCGCCTAGGTATCGAAAAAGTATTGACCGATTTATCACAAGTAACTATCGTTCGATGTCGATACCATGTAATATCGCAAGTATCGAAGTATCGCAAGTATCGCAGATCCTTCCATCGAAATAAAAAAATCACCGGAAGTTATGAATCAAGAAATTGGCATTTGTGAAAATAGTCCGTGGGCACAAATTAAAAAACGAAAAGTTTTTTTTCTTAATTTGCGTCCTCCAACGGTAAGTCATATCGGACGATGAATGGAATGGGTGAAATGATACTCAAATGAGCCCGGGGTCCATAGAGCTTAGAGTTACCCAACATTCATCTTTCGGGATAAGGGAAAACCCCGGAAGAAACCTTATCCAGGTAACTCACCCTGACCGAGATTCGAACTCGGGACCTCTTGAGCGTGAGGCAGATATGCTACCATCACGCTACCGAGGCGGGCAAAAACGAAAAGTTGATTGATTAAGCGCCGAAAAGATTATTTCAGTTCATTTCCAAAGAAGGCGAGACAAAGATTTTTAAGAAAATTACGTAATCCTACACACGGAACAGTTTTCAAAATTTCGAATTTTCTTAAAGCTTAATGATTATGATAAAAGCATTACGTGTTTAAAATATTTGTGTGACAAATAAAATGTACATCTTGAATTTTCTGGGAATGTACTCTTCATCCTGAATGACTTACGTTTAACTGGTAAACTGTAAGAGACAGACAGAAGATTACTGCACAACAAATGTATATCTTGTTAAAATGCACAATTTATATCACATAAAATGTTTCTAGACTGAACCTTTTGCGAGATATTCCTTGTTATTTATTTGAATTTTCAAATAGTTATGCTTTTCTCAAATAGCAAGGCCTTACTCATTTTTTATATCTTTGTCATACAAAGAAAATCACTATTAAGACTATCACTTAAAGTCTACTGTATTCCCATATTACCTTATCCTTTGGACATACAAAGCGAACGGAATTTCAAAGACGTCACCTAGACAATCAGTTCTAAAACATTTGACAATCACTTAAAGTCTACTGTGTTCCCATATTACCTTATCCTTTGGACATACAAAGAGAACGGAATTTCAAAGACGTCACCTAGACAATCAGTTCTAAAACATTTGACTATCACTTAAAGTCTACTGTGTTCTCATATTACCTTATCCTTTGGACATACAAAGCGAACGGAATTTCAAAGATGTCACCTAGACAATCAGTTCTAAAACATTTGACTATCACTTAAAGTCTACTGTGTTCCCATATTACCTTATCCTTTGGACATACAAAGCGAACGGAATTTCAAAGATGTCACCTAGACAATCAGTTCTAAAACATTTGACTATCACTTAAAGTCTACTGTGTTCCCATATTACCTTATCCTTTGGACATACAAAGCGAACGGAATTTCAAAGACGTCACCTAGACAATCAGTTCTAAAACATCTGATTATCACTTAAAGTCTACAGTATTCCCATATTCCCTTGTACCTTCATTTTTTATCTCTTGGACATGCAAAGAGAACGGAATTTCAAAGACCTCACCTAGAGAACTAGTTTTAAAACATTTAACTATCACTTAAAGTCTACTGTATTCTCTTGTAACTACAATAAGATGTTTATCATGAAGTACATAGACGAAGAAAAAATGGATAGGAAGTAAGGGAGTTCGTCAGGCTTTTTACTACTGAGGTCAGTATAGTAGCCGACAGAGTGACAATAACCAGAGATAAGAACGAGATGTAAGGAGATACAAGGCAGTTTCTCTTATTACTGGGTCAGCAGTTTGCTTCTGCGGTTACCCAACTAGCGGAATCAACTTCACCACCCTGCAAATATTTATTGCTCTATTTGGATCACGTTAACCTTCTTTGCCCTTTCACTGTTTTCTTTCTTTCTTTTGTTGCTCTTTACTGCGGTTTAACTTTCTTTAATCGTTTAACCATAATGATCTACAAAATGTTTTTACAAAGCTTAATAATCTATCTGCTTCACTCTAATGCAGGCCAATTTGAATTCACATTTATACATTTCGTTGTAAGATAAGCATGTAAACCGATAACCAGTTTTAGAACGTGTCGCTACTTGATGGCTTTGAAATTCCATGTTCTTTGAAAAACGAATAATAACTTCTCATTTGAGAACATAATAATTTTGTAAATTTTGAAACGTAACATAGCATATCTGGATACAGTTAACGGAAAGAATAGGAAAGTTTGACATAAATTGTATATTTTAACAAGGTCTACACTTGTAGAGCAGTAATATTCAATATGTTTTATATTTCTTACAATGTACAGTTATACAAATGTAATTCAGAATGAAGAGAATTTTGGAGAACATTCACACAAAATTCAACATGCACGTTTCATTTCTTATGTAAATATCTTAAACCTGTGATTCTTCATTCAAAATTTTCAGAGCCATAAAAAAATAATTTTTCCTATTATGGTGAGTTTACCGAGTGGCATGGCTCAGGCGGTTTCGTCTGTGACCTGCATCTGGGAGATCCCGGTTCGATTACCTTGGCCAACCTACTTAACCCATGGGAATTTTCGGGGGTTTTCCCAGATCACCAGGTGAATGCTGGGTAGGCTAATTACATCCCCCGAATTTCGTGTCCTTCCATTTCATCTCCATTATCATTTCATATCATCTCATCTGGTGGTCTCTCTCAGTGTAGAAGTTTCGGTGGGAGTCTCGGCGTTGCATGACAGGATAATATGCTGCTGATAAAACTTCCTCCTCCGGTAGAACGGCCTCCGGTCTCCGTTTCCGTACTACGGTGGGAAGAATGCCGGTTGTACTGGTCTGCCGAGAAGTTTTCAACTGCAATGTGAGGGACGCTGTCCTCTACACTGTCGTGACTCCTTGGGACGGCCGCCCTATGTCTCCTCTCGCCTCATCCTTCCCTGGATGACCCACTTAGCGCATAGGTACAATAGACCAAGACAGTTCGCAGTGCCGAGAACCCTCCGTACAATTCTGTCCTACCCTAGAGTGAGTTTGGGGGGAGGGATATTCGAAAACATCCTATGGAGAATCCTTGGAAGACAAGTTAAACTCTAATATTGATATTTATATCATTTTTCGCTTTTTTTGTAATTTACGTCCTCCAACGTTAAGTCATATCGGACGATGAATGAAATGGGTGAAATGATGCTCAAATGAGCCCAGGGTCCATAGAGCTTAGAGTTACCCGACATTCGTCTTTCAGCATAAGGGAAACCCCGGAAAAACCTTATCCAGGTAACTCACCCTGGCCGGGATTCGAACTCGGGACCTCCTGGACGTGAGGTAGACACGCCACCACCACGCTACCGAGGCGGGCTTCATTTTTCGTTCTTTTATTGCTACAGCTACATATTAGAGAATGTATAAACATTTCCAAATTCGAACCAACATGAAAGATAATGTAAGAAATGTTTAACGCAACAAATAATTTTGACGTAAACTGTATGCCTTGACAGTTCTTTTACTTTCTCTTTTACATACAATAATAGCGGAATTATTATATTCCACTCAAAACTTCTATATTACATGATATTAGTTTTAATTTTCATCTGCCCGCCTCGGTAGCGTAGATGGTAGCATGTCTGCCTCACGTTCAAGAGGTCCCGAGTTCGAATCTCGGTCAGGGTGAGTTACCTGGGTAAGGTTTTATGGGGTTTTCCCTTATCCTCACAGACGAATATCGGATAGCTCTGAGCTCCATGGACCCTGGACACATTTGAGCATCATTTCACCCATTTCATTCACCGTCCGATATGACTTAACGTTGGAGGACGTAAAATTAAAAAAAAATAATGATAATAATTTTCACCTACTTATGATTTTCTTCGATGGAAAATCATAATTTTGTCGGACGCCTCCCGCTCTCTGTCCACCTTACATTTCTGCTTTCCTTCTTTTCATCACAAGCGTCGTACGAAATGACAATTCCCTTTGTAGCTATAACGAGGTATGTAATGTAAAGCTTCCACTCCATTAAAATAAAGTGAATAGAGAAATAAAGTTAAAAATCCATTAGTTAAAACACCTAGTGACAAACGATGAAACTATCAGATTATCTCGAGAAAAGCTCCTGTCGGCACCGGAACTGGCATGACAAACCTTGTTTGTGTAGTTAGGACTATCCCGTTTAGAGTTTAAGTTTGTATCGATTCGAAATATTATAGTGTTAGGTCGACAGGACAAATGGTGATATATACAGGAGGCCTTGTTATGTAACTCAGCTTGTTCGTGAATGAGTTCGATAACCTATAAATAAACTACAACGTTTGGAAAGCACCACGCTTTATCCAACAGTGTGATCGTATTGCAGAAAGGAGTTATTCATATATTTTAATGTTATACAGATACAGCGTTTGTATATGTGCTAATGTCGAAAAATATTCAATAAATTTTGATACACAATTATTTTACCAGTAAGAGGTTTCCTTCATTTCGTCATCCAAGTTCTATACCGTTTGGTTGAATATCTATAGAAGAGGCTACTTTACGCACTTAATTATAAATATAGTCGATTTTTATGTGACTTCAAGCCCAAAGGGGTAAATGGGAAGGCTAATGTTTTAAAATGTAGTTGCTTTAGGTGGCTTGTGTCATTTCCATATCAACATTTGCCTTACACTTAACCAAAGTATTATGAATAATTTAGGTAGGTAATTGATAGGATTTTGACCGAATATACAACTCAACTTTCTGTGATGAAACTTTGTTCAATTAAAGGAGCCACTAAAATTATAAGCTACCTTATCAACTTTAAATACCTTCTTGTACCATATCTTCAAGACCTGCACTATTTAAACCAATGATCAAAAATTGCATAGGTATATAAGAGCAGTTGACGAAAGTTATAGGTTAATTTATAACTTCGAACAATACTAAATCTTTATTTTGACTGATATAGTACTCGAAAATTTCAAAAACTAACCTTACTTTCTTTTCAAACGTTATGACAGTATATTGTTTGTCCAGCAGCATGCAAATTTGTCCATTTGGACTATAGAGCTTGCCAAACATTTCAGATAGACGTGGGCCAAATTGGCGCCAAAAAGCTTAACATATGCAGGGAAATACACTCTACGAGTCACTAACAGTAATGATAAACATTGTAGTAAGATACTTACCACGAAAAAAACACGTTTTGAACATACAAATATTCATATACTATTATATATCAAATTTACTAAATTCAACTATTGAAGTGTGAACTATAAACATCATATAAATTTGTACTCTTCAGTTACTATGTATTTTTTCGTCAGTTTTTAAACAATTTCTCCGTTGAATATATTTTGCACTCCCACTCTGGTTTGTAATTATTACTGAATCCATTTGTTAGACTATTGTTGTGTTTACAATGAAATAAGTCTACGTCAGTATTGTATTTTGGTGCACGTGCTAAGTATCGTACAGAACAGTAAAGCACCGTATTGATAAACAAAGTTATATAGGTAATACTAGAAGATATATATATATATATATATATATATATATATATATATATATATATATATATATACTAGAATACTAGATACTAAAGACAAGGTAATACTAAAATGACAAATTTTCCAGTCATAAGCCAATATTTTTTGTAGTGGACTGTACACTTTGTGTACGTGATGTAATTGCTGACGTTAGGAAAGTAACGTTGGCATTACAAACTTAATCAGGAATGTTGTCAACAATGACTCATTGTCGCAGAACACTAAATATTAATTATAATCCTGAGAATACCATCACATTAACAAACAGTATTAACAAATTATCGTCAAATAAAATTAATATATGTGAAAGCCTTCACAAAATTCCTTGTTATAAATACAAATAAGCATATTTTGTTTATGAAAACAGACAATAATAGATAAAAAAATATAAAATTAGCACATTTTACGGTAGTAAACACGAAACAATATAATATTCTAAACAAAGGAAGGTTATAGGTAATGCTGTGTTTTAATTTCAAGATACTATAACATAATCTTTCTCAAGATCTTGATATTTAACATAGGCTGTAGTTGAAACTAATTAACTATAGGTCCATCGCTGTGAATTAAACACTGATATTCAAAGCAAAACTGCATTTATCAAGCACATAACACTTAAAACAATAATGTATACGAATGCCCAAACGCATCTTCATTTGTAACTATATAAGTATATTACCGAGACATAGGTAAAACAAAGACGTTAGTTAATACGTTCATTCTTTTATTTTCCCCCTATAGAAGCTGGTATCCCTGGTTGCATGCTATTGATTAGTTTTAATATTTCATCATACCTACTCTTTAAAACTATATTCTGTTAAATATTCCTTGAATCTTCTGCAAATGACCTTGATGCGAGGTAGCGTCATTAAGGATAAGAATACTGGCAAAAATGTTGATACCAGTAACGCTGACTTAGTGGCTTTGTGTTTGAAACGAAGAGCTGCCAAAATCTGAACAAAAAGGAATGAGAGAATAGATCGAGCTATCGAATCCCCAAATGATGCAGTTTTAAGAAAGCAATGGTCACTAGGAATTAACTACTATCTCATAACATGAGTTAGAGGTTAGGTCAGGTTAGGTTAAGTTAGCTATATGTAAGCAGTTTTAAGAAAATTATGGTTTGGGTGTCATTATCTCACAGTAACTGAAGATTTTAAACTGTTTTTACATTAATAAAACAAGAGATGAGTTACTGTTTATCATTATGGGAAATAAAAATTATAGTACGATATATATCGACAAAGATATCTATATTGTTGGTAAGAATATTCAAAATATCTACATATTGGCACTTCCGTGAGCGCATGCGCAGTTGTAACAAAATGAAAACTGCATCTTGCGAGGTAATTCTTAAAATCGAATGAAGGGCGGACCCCGCACTTTCAAAGTGATCACATCTAATGTCTTATATTAACATCTTCTTTCTTCCACATTTACTTTATGAGTTAAATATCAAAGCTTTTGTCTATCTGCGGTTGCTGCAATTGAGCCAAACTATTGTAGCAACATGAATTAAACTGCCCATTTGCAAGTTTACTCTTGATATGCCTTACTTCACAGCAGTGGTTGCATATTTCGTTAAATAAACATACAATGAAATCTACAATACAGTTTGCATTTTGAATAGAGTTGCGGTCTGAACTACTTACATCTTTTCGCGAATATTTTGTAGTATCGTTCATGTTTTGAGTGCTGCTGCTGCTGCTGCTGCTGCTGAAGAATGCGTTAGCAGTATGCCCACACGCCGTTGATGTATTCTTATATGCATGCCCAATATTACATACATAACACATGCACACAAAATAAAGCAATATAATGTAACAATTTCAAGCTTCGACGCCATTTTCATTTTAGCGCATAAACATTTGCTGGCCACAATGCGAAAACTTTCTTTTGTTTGACTGGGGCAAATACAGATGGCTATAAACTTGCTGAGAAATCGACGCAGATTTTTCGAGTATTTTGGCAACTAACCAGGCAATTTAAAATATAGAAATTGTAGAAACCCATAAGTTTCGATTATCATGTCACTTTTAGTCCAGACTTTCAACACTAACGTGTAAATTCTTTGACAGAAAAATGCTCTCCTTTTCTGAGAGCTTAGTGTCAACTGTTTCATTCCTTTTCATGGCGCTGGAAAGCTTCCGAAATGAATTGTTTTGTAGTATGTATTGTAATACAGATACACAATAACGCGTTAAACAAAATAACTGGAAGTTGAAATCAATAAAACAAATATAATATGTATAGCAAATTAATTACAATTAAAATGTTTGATACTTTAGTGTACTTGTCTGAATAGAGCAATATTGTAATGGCATACGTTCTGAAAGTTTACACATTTACAAAGTTCGGTGTAAGCTCTCTTTATAAATTTTCGAAAGCTATAATCTAATAACTATGCCAGAAAATATAATCACTCCTTCTTTTATACCGCGGACATAATTACAATATCAATTAAAGTATTCAGTTATAATTTGAAATAAATATGTTTATATTGCTTCTACTTTAATATTTACCTTCAATATTATTGTACTCTCCAAACTTTAATTACTGTTCGCATAAAGAATGCAGTCCATTGTTACAGGATTCTCTGTGTTACCAACCTTTCACTCTAGACAAATGAACATCGACACGTACATAAACAAACTGGCACTTACCTGCGCAGTGCTCACGTCGCTATCACAGTCGACACTGACTACTGCAGCAGATTTTCCTCCATTTGAAATTCAAGGTCCTCTCCCAACAAGGCTAGTAGGTCACTGACGTCACTGGTCCCACAATGAGGACGTTGACTCGATACATGCATCATTTCTTTTATCACACGACCATTTCCTTGTAACAAAAAGTTAATGTGCCTTCTTCATGTCTACCAATTCTTTTACTTTAACAATGGATGGGAGACACTTGGTAAAAAGTGTGAAAACATTCACTTTTTAAAAAATTGCTATTATAATTTTAACCTACGCTTTTATGGCTTACAATTAATGCATTTAAAAGTCACAATTTAAACGATTCGTTATCTTTTACTTAAATCTTCACACGAACTTTAAACTCTATTTTTCTAAACTTCTCTTCTTCAGCATTCTTCACTATTCAAAACTCCTCGTTGAGCCACAGTGTAACTTTATCTTATATTCTCAGAACAGCCTTAAAAATATTAAAAAGTGAAGTTAGAATTGAAAAATAAAATAGGGTGTTGAAACATGTTAAACTAAATAAAGTTTAGAAATGTCTGCACATTTCTTTAAATGTTTCTATACTAAGCTCAAATTAAAAATCGTGGAGCAATCTGGGATCGTAGGAGTTCATGAAAAGTGATTAATTCTGACTTCTTCTTGTTTTGTTTTTTTAAAAAACCTAATATAGCAAAGGTTTGACACACAGCCTCGTTTGAATATATCGCAAACATCTCCGGTTATACAGAAGTCATTCAGAATGAAGAGAACTTCTAAAGACATTCACAGAAAATTCAAGATATACATGTTGTCACGAAAATACAGACCGAGAGATGTTTCTAATTTTTTCATGGTGTATTAGAAATTGCAATGTTTTGATTCACATCCGTTAATTTCGATCATATATGTTGGTAATATACAAACAGTTATGTGAAATCCAAGTTTTTTTATGTGGACTTCATTGGTAGTTAAAGTCACTTTCCTTCCTTCTTGCTAACCATCAAAAGTTTTTTTTATAACTCCAACAGGATTTAATTGAGTTTTAACGATCAATATCTGAACTACGTAAACTGGTCTTTCAAACGCATCTACTTTATATGGCGTGTGTTTATGTTGGAAGTAACCTGTTCCCTAATTAATATACTTCGATAACTGCTTTTAATGTCGTGAGAGAAGCTTTCGCATTTGCTTTGTTTTTATTTGTCGTTCCAGGCTACGCCGCAGTTGGAGAAATCGGCGCTGCAACTTACTTCCGCACGCAATGTTCCTAAACGAATTCAGGCGTACAACGAAATAATTTCATAACTCCAAGGTTGCCCAACGCTCATATTTGTTAATGTAGGATCTACCCATAACGCCTTGTCGACACGTTACGTATGTGGTATTCACCTTGAGTGCGCTTAAGCAAAAACAAACCCGTTCTTGAGGCAAATTTAACACGTTGACTGTGCACTTTATTGGAATGACGCTACCTACATTTCCTCTTTCGAAACAAGTTAGATGCTCTTTTTTTATTTATATATTTACTGCCATAGAGTAACGTCTCCTACAACACGTTCATAATTTGCTCTCTCCATAAATGGATATCTTCCACATCTCCGTCGGTTAGTCTTATATATGCCATATCTTCGGACCTCATCCATCCTTGTTCGCTTGGTTTTATCCGTCCTCTACTCCCCATTCTATCACCATTCTTACTATTTCCCATTCTTTTTGCATACCGGGTCGTTTTAGCCTTCAATCTTCTACAACTTCTGAAATAGTTATTTAAATATAGCTCCCAGCAAGATTTGTTTGTCAATTTTTAAATGTTACTTAAATTTGAGAAATGTTAGTGTAGTTATTTAATAAAATACTAACGTAATAGCCACTAATTAATAAAGAAACCAAAGAGACGCACAGTAAGGGAAGTGAAATAAATAAATATAAATTCTATGGGAAGCGATCATGAAAAATCAGCTAACCATGGAGATAGAAAAAACTTCAGAACGAGAAAGACGAAAATGTTCATGACGGAGTAGAGTTCCTGCGAATAATGTGTCTTAAACATATTTATTGTGTTTTTTTAAATAAAGTGAAATCTTTAAAAATACAGGAAGTGTTATTTCACAAATAAAGGTAATGTATATAATAATTGATCCGCATTCATAAACTTGTGAACTAATCGTCAATGCAGCTAGGCCGAGTAAAGGGAATAAAAGACCAACAAATACCAACAAGTCTATGTGAAATAGGCGTCCTAGAGTGGGCCAATATATAATCCTCACCAAACTCACGAATTTACTCTAAATTCACTTCTAAGACATTCCTTAATCAAATTTCCAGAATGTTAGTGTCAACGACAACAACAACAACAACAATAATAATAATAATAATAATAATAATAATAATAATAATAATAATAATAATAATAATAATAATAATAATAATAATAATAATAATAATAATAATAATAATAATAATAATAATAATAATAATAATAATAATAATAATAATAATAATAATAATAATAATAATAATAATCATAATCATAATCATAATCATAATCATAATCATAATCATAATCATAATCATAATCATAATAATAATAATAATAATAATAATAATAATAATAATAATAATAATAATAATAATAATAATAATAATAATAATAATAATAATAATAATAATAATAATAATAATAATAATAATAATAATAATAATAATAATAATAATAATAATAATAATAATAATAATAATAATAATAATAATAATAATAATAATAATAATAATAATAATAATAATAATAATAATAATAATAATAATAATAATAATAATAATAATAATAATAATAATAATGTAAAAACTTACATAATTTTAAAAGCTAGGTACGCTCAGGTAAACCAGAGAGTAGTAATATAATGAGAAACGTGTCGTTATTTGAATGTTTTCTCGCTTGTTTCAGTCTGTGGTTATTTATGACTGCGATGTTAGCGTGTACAGTAACGGGACACCAATTATAACAAGTTTAAAAATAATGCCACAAAGAGAAAGCGCTTTCTCTCCATCAAGCAACAAAAATAAAATGTGTTTAAAAAATCTGCCGTGCGTCTAGAGGTATCAGATGTTTCCTGGAGTATTAAAGTACATCCGTCTACTTTCATATCGCAAAGCTTGGTTCGTAGTCTTGTCATTGGGCGATGTTAAGTTTTATGGATGGAGGTCATTAGTGAGTTCCCTTAGACTGCATTCAGTCGAATGGTAAACCTGTAGCTCAAAAATCAGATTCTGAATGTCAGAGTTGCGAAGGAACAGAGTAAATTCCTGATATTTCAGGGTATCACATTGGCAATACTGAAGGAACGTAATTAGCGTATAGTACCGATGTGTTTACTGTGACGAGTATCGGAAGTTAGTAGCAGGGAAAACTTCCCTATAGTGGAAATTAATTGTTCTTTTACACTAGCCGTGTGTAGGCTAAACTATGGAAAGGTAAAGTCAGACTGAAAAATTCAATGCCATAGCCGGGATTTGAACCACGGATCTTCTGGTCTCCGTCCAGCCGCTCTAACTATTGAGCTACTATGGCCAACGTGCCGATATAACATTAAATTCTCCTTACCTTTCCATACTTTAGCCTACACACGGCTAGTGTGAAAGAACAATTAATTTCCATTAATTGTACCTAATAGTGGTCCGAACTATAAAGCACGGGCCTTAAAGTACTTACAGCATAGTAAGTCACCATTAAGGTAGTTGTCTCATGTGTTTATGAGAACTCCTAGCGGTTTACTTGGAGAAACACGAGTCAGTTGGAGAATTCAATGTCATACCCGGACCTTAAAGTACTTACAGCATAGTAAGTCGCCATTAAGGTGGTTGTCTCGTGTGTTTATGAGAACTCCTAGTGGTTTACCGGGAAAAACACGAGTCAGTTGGAGAATTTGTCATACCTGGGCCTTAAAGTACTTACAGCATAGTAAGTCACCATTAAGGTAGTTGTCTCATGTGTTTATGAGAACTCCTAGTGGTTTACCGGGGAAAACACGAGTCAGTTGGAGAATTTAATGTCATACCTGGGCCTTAAAGTACTTACAGCATAGTAAGTCGTCATTAAGGTAGTTGTCTCATGTGTTTATGAGAACTCCTAGTGGTTTACCGGGAGAAACACGAGTCAGTTGGAGAATTTAATGTCATACCTGGGCCTTAAAGTACTTACAGCATAGTAAGTCGTCATTAAGGTAGCTGTCTTATGTGTTTATGAGAACTCCTAGTGGTTTACCGGGGAAAACACGAGTCAGTTGGAGAATTTAATGTCATACCCGGGTCTTAAAGTACTAACAGCATAGTAAGTCGTCATTAAGGTAGTTGTCTCATGTGTTTATGAGAACTCCTAGTGGTTTACCGGGAGAAACACGAGTCAGTTGGAGAATTTAATGTCATACCCGGGTCTTAAAGTACTTACAGCATAGTAAGTCGCCATTAAGGTAGTTGTCTCATGTGTTTATGAGAACTCCTAGTGGTTTACCGGGGAAAACACGAGTCAGTTGGAGAATTTAATGTCATACCCGGGTCTTAAAGTACTAACAGCATAGTAAGTCGTCATTAAGGTAGTTGTCTCATGTGTTTATGAGAACTCCTAGTGGTTTACCGGGAGAAACACGAGTCAGTTGGAGAATTTAATGTCATACCCGGGCCTTAAAGTACTTACAGCATAGTAAGTCGTCATTAAGGTAGTTGTCTCATGTGTTTATGAGAACTCCTAGTGGTTTACCGGGAGAAACACGAGTCAGTTGGAGAATTTAATGTCATACCTGGGCCTTAAAGTACTTACAGCATAGTAAGTCCTCATTAAGGTAGCTGTCTTATGTGTTTATGAGAACTCCTAGTGGTTTACCGGGGAAAACACGAGTCAGTTGGAGAATTTAATGTCATACCCGGGTCTTAAAGTACTAACAGCATAGTAAGTCGTCATTAAGGTAGTTGTCTCATGTGTTTATGAGAACTCCTAGTGGTTTACCGGGAGAAACACGAGTCAGTTGGAGAATTTAATGTCATACCCGGGTCTTAAAGTACTTACAGCATAGTAAGTCGCCATTAAGGTAGTTGTCTCATGTGTTTATGAGAACTCCTAGTGGTTTACCGGGAAAAACACGAGTCAGTTGGAGAATTTAATGTCATACCTGGAACTTAAAGTACTTACAGCATAGTAAGTCGCCATTAAGGTGGTTGTCTCATGTGTTTATGAGAACTCCTAGTGGTTTACCGGGAAAAACACGAGTCAGTTGGAGAATTTAATGTCATACCCGGACCTTAAAGTACTTACAGCATAGTAAGTCGTCGTTAAGGTAGTTGTCTCATGTGTTTATGAGAACTCCTAGTGGTTTACCGGGAAAAACACGAGTCAGTTGGAGAATTTAATGCCATACCCGGGTCTTAAAGTACTTACAGCATAGTAAGTCGTCATTAAGGTAGTTGTCTCATGTGTTTATGAGAACTCCTAGTGGTTTACCGGGGAAAACACGAGTCAGTTGGAGAATTTAATGTCATACCTGGGCCTTAAAGTACTTACAGCATAGTAAGTCGTCATTAAGGTAGTTGTCTCATGTGTTTATGAGAACTCCTAGTGGTTTACCGGGGAAAACACGAGTCAGTTGGAGAATTTAATGTCATACCCGGGCCTTAAAGTACTTACAGCATAGTAAGTCGTCATTAAGGTAGTTGTCTCGTGTGTTTATGAGAACTCCTAGTGGTTTACCGGGAGAAACACGAGTCAGTTGGAGAATTTAATGTCATACCTGGGCCTTAAAGTACTTACAGCATAGTAAGTCGTCATTAAGGTAGCTGTCTTATGTGTTTATGAGAACTCCTAGTGGTTTACCGGGGAAAACACGAGTCAGTTGGAGAATTTAATGTCATACCCGGGTCTTAAAGTACTAACAGCATAGTAAGTCGTCATTAAGGTAGTTGTCTCATGTGTTTATGAGAACTCCTAGTGGTTTACCGGGAGAAACACGAGTCAGTTGGAGAATTTAATGTCATACCCGGGTCTTAAAGTACTTACAGCATAGTAAGTCGCCATTAAGGTAGTTGTCTCATGTGTTTATGAGAACTCCTAGTGGTTTACCGGGGAAAACACGAGTCAGTTGGAGAATTTAATGTCATACCCGGGTCTTAAAGTACTAACAGCATAGTAAGTCGTCATTAAGGTAGTTGTCTCATGTGTTTATGAGAACTCCTAGTGGTTTACCGGGAGAAACACGAGTCAGTTGGAGAATTTAATGTCATACCCGGGTCTTAAAGTACTTACAGCATAGTAAGTCGTCATTAAGGTAGTTGTCTCATGTGTTTATGAGAACTCCTAGTGGTTTACCGGGAGAAACACGAGTCAGTTGGAGAATTTAATGTCATACCTGGGCCTTAAAGTACTTACAGCATAGTAAGTCGTCATTAAGGTAGCTGTCTTATGTGTTTATGAGAACTCCTAGTGGTTTACCGGGGAAAACACGAGTCAGTTGGAGAATTTAATGTCATACCCGGGTCTTAAAGTACTAACAGCATAGTAAGTCGTCATTAAGGTAGTTGTCTCATGTGTTTATGAGAACTCCTAGTGGTTTACCGGGAGAAACACGAGTCAGTTGGAGAATTTAATGTCATACCCGGGTCTTAAAGTACTTACAGCATAGTAAGTCGCCATTAAGGTAGTTGTCTCATGTGTTTATGAGAACTCCTAGTGGTTTACCGGGGAAAACACGAGTCAGTTGGAGAATTTAATGTCATACCCGGGTCTTAAAGTACTAACAGCATAGTAAGTCGTCATTAAGGTAGTTGTCTCATGTGTTTATGAGAACTCCTAGTGGTTTACCGGGAGAAACACGAGTCAGTTGGAGAATTTAATGTCATACCCGGACCTTAAAGTACTTACAGCATAATAAGTCGCCATTAAGGTAGTTGTCTCATGTGTTTATGAGAACTCCTAGTGGTTTACCGGGAAAAACACGAGTCAGTTGGAGAATTTAATGTCATACCCGGGTCTTAAAGTACTTACAGCATAGTAAGTCGTCATTAAGGTAGTTGTGTCATGTGTTTATGAGAACTCCTAGTGGTTTACCGGGAAAAACACGAGTCAGTTGGAGAATTTAATGTCATACCCGGGTCTTAAAGTACTTACAGCATAGTAAGTCGTCATTAAGGTAGTTGTGTCATGTGTTTATGAGAACTCCTAGTGGTTTACCGGGAAAAACACGAGTCAGTTGGAGAATTTAATGTCATGTTGGCACGTTGGCCATAGTAGCTCAATGGTTAGAGCGGCTGGATGACAACCAGAAGATCCGTGGTTCAAATCCCAGCTATGACATTCAATTTTTCAGTCTGGCTCTACCTTTCCAAAATTGCCTATAGTTAAGTAGATTTACTGGGCCAACATTTCAGCAACCCACATCTTACGATTCACATTGTATTACGTATACTGACAAGATATTGATAGTTCAGCAGATATTACAATTTCTAGAAACAGTTGAGTTTACATCCACAAACAGTTGACAAGTTGTTAGTTTACATTAGTTAAGTGTCACATACTCCCTATAAAAGCTGCTAGTAAATTCTTTGGAAATTACAGTGTGATCCATATAAACCTGAACCATTTCAATAGGCCATAACTTTTGGACCAATAATAGGACAAACGTTCAACTTTGGGAGAATATAATACACAATTTTGGGATTACACTATTTACATCTCAGAGAAAATGTTGGAAGTGTCCTCCACCAGCATCTATACATGTTTGTACTCGTCTCTCCATATTCTCTCAAGTTTTACGGAGAGTGCCCTCGCCAATGTTACTTATTTCGGTTCGAATGGATTCCTTGAGAACATCAATTACCGTGGCCTATTCTTGTACACTCTATTTTTAGATATCCCCACAGGAAAAAATTCGGTGAGGTTAGGTCAGGGAATCTGGAGGGCCACAGACGTTTTGAGATTATTCGATTATCAAAGAAACTGGTTACAAGTTCCATGGTGTCGTTAATGTATGGTGCATTGCTCTATCTTGCTGGAAATAACCTTCCCTCAATTCGATATCATCCAGCTGCTCCACAAATGTATTGAAGATACCCATATAAAATTCAGTATCAAAGAAAATGGGACCAACGATCCTGGAAGCTGACACCGCGCACTATCATGCAGTGGAGTTTCGTGGATCATTTGGGGGTTTACAGCAGCCCAATACCTGAAGTTTTGTGTGTTTATGTAGCCTGACAGATGAAACCATGCCTCATCTGTAAACCACGTTATGGACGTGGATTAAGAGTACTCTGAAACAATCGAGAGTAACTGTTTCGTTTATCATAATCTGCTTCTTTCAGTTGTTACACCATATGCACTCTGTAAGGTCGCATATAATCCATATTACGGAGCAGCGAGGTAACTCCTAAGCATTTATCACTTTATACTTTCAACTAAAATGTGTAATAACATAAATAAAGAGCATCATGGCAAATTCTAAGAGCTTATAACATTATATAGTAGCACGACCAGTACTATGCATTTTCCACCTTATACTTCCAATCAAAATTTAATTTATAAGGTATGACAACTCATAAGCATTAAACACAGCAAACTTTATCTTATTGGGCTGTATCATCCTATCGTCTGTAGCGAGTACTAAAGTTTCTTTTACGTTGTTTACATGGTAACCTTTTCTGGCAAGGACATACTGCTTATACTATAATATTTAAGAGAACTCACCAGATTGTCCAGTTTACTCCAATTGTCACGTTTGAAGGTGTCAAGTTCCCTCACACTGCAAGATTCATTTAACATTTTCCACTGGTAGGCTCATAATATTTCTTCTAGGTTATGAAATACTTTGAAACTTATTAAGTGAAGGAACATCAGTGAAGCTGGGATCTTGAATGTTATTGAAAAGAACGTAACTAATCGTCTTTAATAATGCCTATCAATGTGTTAAAATCTCCTCACCACTTCGGTTTCTAAGGACTTAAAACTGTCAATAACATCTTGTGCACACCAAATATTAAAATTATCTTCACTCTCTGTAAAATGTGTTGGATGCATTCTTCAGGATTTCGTATTTTCTGGTTGAGCTTTAATGTGTGATAGGATGGCTGTTTCTTAAAAATCGTGGGGTAGGCATCATCTATTAATTTTTGTACTTTTCGAAGGGCACGAATTGGTTCACCATCATTTACGGGAAATATGTGTTCCTTAACCTCAAAGCACTTTTCAAAATGAAGAATACAAACTACAGTTTTGTCATTTACTTTAAAATATTTACGATGTATGATCCTGATCCACTTATCCCATTACGATTTTACCTTCGGAAATTTAAATGTCGTGTGAGGTGCACTACCATAATTAGATTGCAGCTGGGAACACAACAACGATCACAGTATATATTTAGGTAAACGTTATCACTTTATGTTAAATACTTAACTATAAACTAACTCGTTAGTCACTAATTGCCACTGTAATATGAATTATATTAATTCTTCAAACACACAATCAAAGTAAACAAACACACACTTTACTCTGTAGATATAACCACAACATAACAAGCTGGGCCACGAGCGCCGCCATTTTTCCTACAATCGATTCTCGTATTATGGTCTGAGTATTGGAGTTGGTGTTGTTCCATATGAATACCCCGATTCCTGGCTCAATCGACACAACGATTTGTTTGGAGAATTCAATAGCCTTCTGCGAACATCTATAACAGTCTCTGCATTCAATGGCGGTCTGTTTTCCACTCTCACTAATGTGTATAACAGTTGTCTCCAGCTTTCTTACGACCTTTGTCGGAACATCGCGTAGCTACATTAAATTCTCTTCGAAATTGCTGTTGTGTTGTTACTAAGGAATTTGTCTTCCAAAATGTTTCCAAAATGTAAATACGCTCCCGTAGCGAGTACCGCATCTTGCTGTTAAGACTGCACATTTAAGACTGTAAATTTTTTATATAAATTTTTTTTATTGATCGATTAGCAGTACAATGCTTTACAGATCAGAGTGAAAAGAAGGTAACAGAACATTACATTAAACAACAATAACACTCAGGGGTAGGATAACAGGCCGCCCTCTAACTACATTAAGTTATAACTCCAAAAATATACTCTGAGGAATTATGTCAATATTGAAGATGTAAGATAGACATCAAGCACTAGAATCACTCGAATCAGATGTATCACTCAGAAGCAGGTCCTGTGGTAGTCTCCTCTTCAAGCGTGAGGGCTGGCGCGTGCGCACGCCGATTTTATAATGCACAGCTCCTGGAACTTCTTGCAGCGTGGAAAAGAAACGACGAGCCATCCTGCGAAAGTAGTCGTGAAGAGGTAACAGTCCTAGTTCGTGATGGAGCTGCTGATTACGGATGAACCATGGAGCGTTGGTAGCGATGCGCATGAAGCGATTCTGTATGACCTGAAGACGATGCAGATGACATATGTGTGCGGCCACCCACACTTGGCAGGCATATGTAACAAGCGGACGAGCGAGTGATTTGTAGAGTAACAATGAAGACTGCAGGCCGAGGCTGGAACGGCGATGCAACAGAGGTGAGTTTTGACAGTCGCCCGGAGGCCAGTGATATAAGACGATCGATATGAGCACGCCAGGTCAGTCGAGAGTCCAAAAGCACTCCAAGGTATTTAACGGGAGCTGTAGTGGCGAGTCAAGGGACATTGTTCCTATAGAGACACAACGGAGGAAGCGGAGTATATCGGCGAAGAGTGAAGATTTTAGCTTCGGTTTTCTGAGGGTTCAATGAGATCCGCAAAGTGCTGAACCAATGAGTTAGGCGATCTAAAGAGAGCTGTACTACTTGTTATGCGTGCTGGAGATTAACATGAGAATAATATTGTACTGTGTCATCAGCATAAAGAGCTAAAGAAGTCGGAGCTAAGTCAGGAATATCAGAAATGTATATATTAAATAGAGTCTGGGTCAAGATAGAACCCTGTGGGACACCTGCGGTAATATTACGTGGGGATGAAAGCTTTCCACCAATGCATACTGAAAAGCTGCGATCATAGAGGAAAAGACGTTCAATTGTCAACAACTGTAAGTGTTGAGCCACTGAGATCATGAAGACATGTTTCTACATTCTACGAGCTTTCAAGGAGAAATTTTGGCCTATTGAAATGGTTCAGGTTTGTATGGATATGGTAGATTGGAGAAGACATGGCAAATATGATGTAAGAGATACATTTACGTCATTTTTTGTCGTTAAGTGTTCTTGAATTACTGTCTGTTAGAGATTTCAATTTTCAAATACTTCAGATCTTTTAAAATTAGTAACTCGTTATTCGATTGTCATGCAAAGACCGTTTAGTTTATAAGGATAACAGAGCAACTCTATGTTTAAACATGCCCTAGTTGTTTTACAGTGAGTTGTATAAATACGTGATAAAAGTTTATCGCCTTTCGTGTTTTTGTCACAGTGTAGTGTTTGTGCTTCACTGGAAGAGAGGAATCTTAAAAGGAATCTGAAGTCACTAGCACTCATTCAGAACCGTTTGGTAAAAACAAACGTTGCTGTTTGCTTGTCTGTTTGCATTTATTAATCCGCATGTCATATCCGCCGACGTTTATGTTTTGTTTTCAAGTTCTCACTTCCTGTAGCAACTTTCACAAGCGGCAGTAGTTCTTGCTAGACACGCAGGGATGTGTAAAGAAAATATAAATTATGTCTTACAACTGACATTGAACGTGTTGTTACAAGAGATATTTCTGATCTTAATATAAAGACCTATAGATTCTGTAGTCTCCGAGGTCTTTTTAGTTGTTATAAATCTACGTACGGGACCACTGGATTTACTTCCCTTCCGAAAGAACCATTCTAAGAGCTTGCACGTAGAACATGTGTACTGGATATAAACAAGCAGCACAAGATCAGGGCTATATGCTGGGTGTGATAGTAGTTGGATTACTTCAAATTACTGTCCGTCTCTGTGTCGTAGTGGTAGCGTGTCAAGAGGTCCCAATGTCGGTAAAACCGACAAACAGGGCTAGGAAGATGAAGACCTATAAATTTTCTAAAAGGGGCCTTCAAAAAGACCTGAAAATATCCGTAAAGGGATCTAAAGATCATAAAAAACGATGTAAAAATAGGAAGAATAAGAAATGAAAAATAAAAGTTCTAAAAATGACTTTTAATTAAAATAATAGCTAAAAAGGCAAAAAGGACAAATAAATAGCCCCATTTTCTGGCTTATAGTAATCCATAATTAACAAATATTATGTTGGACCTCATCTTTAGACACTAAGGATGAAAAGACATAATGATGAAGCCTGGGACTCAAAAACCTTAGCCGATATATGGCTACTGTGAAGAAATGATTAATTTCCATCAATTAACTAAAATAATAAGAGTTAAATGATGAAGCCTGGGACTTACGATAGTAAGTCGCCACAAACGGTGTATCTCGAATGCGAGAGCCCCTATTCATTCATTGCAGGTTGGCAGGCTGTTTGGAACAGCCCGAAGGGTGGTCAAATCGAGTACCTGCTCTGGAAAGAGCTTAACCACGTAGTGACGGGATGTGGATGTTGCAGGATGACGGGTGAAAATTAAGTGGGTGTAGAGACGGGAGGTAGCTTGTTGCTCCTCGAAGAATGATGAACCGGGTGCTACAGTCAGCGTGCACCGCTGGTGGATTAGTTAATAAACTTAGAAGAAGAAGATAGGTAGAATTTTGAGTTATCCAGATTAAATATTGCGTAGCTGTAATTTAGTTTATGCAGGAGTGGGGATCATGTGGTTACCGGCAATGACCGCAAGACATGCGGGGTAACCGGTATCGCTTTAAGCGACGCTCACGAGGTACATAGACCCCAAGGGATCTGACGAGGGCGCTCTGATGTTGAGGCAAACTCTCGAAGAATTTGGTGGCCCGGCGCCTAATTTCATCCTCCACATATCGGAGGGATGAAGCCTCGTGAAGTAGTCTCACGGGGAACCTTGTGCAAACAGAATAAATAATCCGAAGACATTTATTCTGTGCACGTTGGAGCAGAACTAGATGTGAGCCTGCGGCCATACCCCAGACTTCGCACGCATAGAGCATGACAGGAAGGACCAGAGGCGCAACTTTAGGGAAACAGACATCGCAGACCTAAGCACAGGCTATAGTGATGCCACGGCACCACACGACCGATGCGCTTGCTCCCGGATGTGTTCCCGAAAAGTTAGGCCCTTGTCCAGCTTGACTCCCAAGTATTTGATTGAATCCTTTCACCTAATCCCTTGCCCAAAGTAGGTAAATGTGGGGATGTTGGCGGGAAAGCGGCGCTTGGTGAACAGTATCGCTTGGCTTTTCTCCGTCTTAATGGACAATCGCCAAAGCGTGCACCAATCCTTGAGGAGGAGAGCCCCTAGTGGTCTGCCGGGAAAATATACGAGTCAAATAGAGAATTTGTCAGGACGACACATTGGCCATAGTAGCTCAATGGGTTTGCGCGACTGGACGGAAATCAGGAGATCCGTGATTCAAATCCCGGCCGTGGCATTAAATTTTTCATGTTGTCTCTATCTATAGTAATAAGGTTTTCTTTATTTCGAAAGATGAATCTCTTGCAATATCTTTGCTCCCAAGAAAGAGTAGGGTGCTGCAGACTATCGGGGACTTGAAGAACTTCTTTACTAGAGACAGATTAAATATGAAATGTCACATTATAAATCACTCTTGCTTCCAATATCACAACATGTTAAATTTTGCAGTGTACAGTATTCAGTCTTTGTGACCAAAAAATGTGATTGTTCATTGTATTTTGGTAAAAGCTTTAAAACTTATTTCAATTCTTGTTATGGCTTTACACTTTCCAACGAGACAAAATCTGACTTATGTCTTAATTCCGTGCTGAATTCAACATCCTGTATACTTGAACAGCTTTCAGGTGACGATGCTTTTAGTGGCATATTAAAATTAAAGGACAAAACACCGTTATTTCCTTTTTATTTATTTATTTATTTTTGTACCAAACACAAATTTATCACAACTGTTGCCAATATCGTCAAATTTAACTTTTTATTTGAGGATAGTCTTTCCGGACGGAATTGTTTCATACCTTACAGGTTAAATTCATTTCTAAATATTCTCTTAGTACCATTTTAGGTTCTATCTGAAAAAGTTTTCACTCTGGCTCTACAGAAGTTATCTATATTTTTCGCAAAAATGAGAAAACAATTGCATGCTCTGCGGCTTTTATCCGTAAGGCTACCGGTTATAAGGGAATATGGGAATACAGTAGACTTTAAGTGATAGCCAAATGTTTTAAAACTGTTTGTCTAAGTGACGTCTTTGTAATTCCGTTCTCTTTGTATGTCCAAGAGATAAAAGTTGAAGGTACAAGGGAATATGGGAATACAGTAGACTTTAAGTGATAGCCAAATGTTTTAAAACTGGTTGTCTAAGTGACGTCTTTGTAATTAAGTTCTCTTTGTATGTCCAAGAGATAAAAAATGAAGGTACAAGGGAATATGGGAATACAGTAGACTTTAAGTGATAGCCAAATGTTTTAAAACTGGTTGTCTAAGTGACGTCTTTGTAATTCCGGTTATTTTGTATGTCCAAGAGATAAAAGATGAAGGTACAAGGGAATATGGGAATACAGTAGACTTTAAGTGATAGCCAAATGTTTTAAAACTGGTTGCCTAAGTGACGTCTTTGTAATTCCGTTCTCTTTGTATGTCCAAGAGACAAAAGTTGAAGGTACAAGGGAATATGGGAATACAGTAGACTTTAAGTGATAGTCAAATGTTTTAAAACTGGTTGTTTAAGTGACGTCTTTGTAATTCCGTTCTCTTTGTATGTCCAAGAGATAAAAGATGAACGTACAAGAGAATATGGGAATACAGTAGACTACTTTAAGTGATAGTCAAATGTTTTAAAACTGGTTGTCTAGGTGACGTCTTTGTAATTCCGTTCTTGTAATTTTTGATGAAATTTTGTGAAATTCTAAGAACCTTTGACACGGTTTTCATATAAAGGAAATAATTTGGAAGTTTTCTTTAAAATGTTGTAAAGTTTTCCTTCGGCAGGCGCAGAAGGTAAATAACAATATTTGTACTCAGTGAACGTTTTGTTTTTAGTTGCGCTGTTTTTACACACATTTTAGTGGAAGTGCTTTCTAGATTGAAGGAATATGAGAACACCTTTTGCTAAAATCTCTTTATTGAAGTTCTGAGTGGAAAGACAGGATATTAGAATAAATCAAAGACGACGAAAAAATAACAATTTTATTTCTTAGTTTACAAGAAGTAACATAAAAATAGTTTAACAAATGAAACAGTGGTTCACGTCACTATTTACAACAGTTATATCACAAAACAGAAAATGTCACAATATGTTGATGGTCCCTTAGAACGTGTTCTGCTCAGAAAACAGCCGTGACAAGTGCTGTACTACATATAAGTAACGGAAGGACTTCGATACACTCCCAGGAGGAACTGGAGGAGACGTGTGGACTGTAGGAACATACAATGGAAGGGGAGGAGTTCACAGCGAGCAGCCCAAACCGCCGGAGAGTGGCTCAGCGGAGGCTCAATTGGCCTGTCTCTAACCTCTGCAACATCTGTCCTGAGCATGAAAAAGGAGAGCCGTGCGGAATAGAGATAACCAAGGAGGGCACTTGAGATCGAAGCAAGGACCCCCGGAATGTCAACCTCACTTGGTAAGTTCTGTACTGATACATAATAGAGAATTTGCGTTTCTTTAAACGTGTTTCTATTTCTGAGCTTATTATATCGGAGTTGGCCAAGTTTCGTGTCAAGGAAAAGCAGTTGAGACAACTAAGCATCGCAGTGAAGAAAAACTCCACTAGGTCAAGTCGCGGTACCTGGAGCAAATCACGGAGCTACAAAATACACATATACAACGTTAGAACGGGAAAGGAAGAGCTTTGCTTTTAGAATTTAGCACGTTACAGGGTAAAAAAGAGAGTTTTAGGGCTGAAACTGAAGCTTCAAATTTATCAACATAATGCAAGAGCTGTAACAGATATTTTATGTTGTTTTAAATTGTTTTAAAATATAAGTTTAAAGTACAGCAGGTCATGAGAATGATACAGAAAAGTTTAGAATTTGTGTAGCCATGGCAATATAATAAGGAAGTTGGAATTTTTGCAAGAACCAGGTCTTCTCTAAGGAACATTCGTATAGAACAGACGTAGATGAGTATCACTCTGCAAGTGTGCATATAAGAAGTTCCATATGGACGCATTTGTGTCATGCATAATCGACGCATCAATAGCTGATGTGCTATTGATTTATAATTAGTATTTTGCATCATTAGTAGAAGGAGTAAAGGTGATTATCAATAATTTTCAACATTTTGTGAGAACAAGTATGGAATTGTATATGTGGAATAAAGTATTCTTCTTTGGGAAAGTATGATTGAATAGTTAATCAATCAGTAGCAGAATGGAATATTTCTCAGTTTCGAGACTACGACCCTGACTACAGAGATCATCGCTCGAGAGCAGCCGTGGAGAACTTCAAGAATTCTGCGAGAACTTCACCAAAGGTGAGAATCCATCGTCACCATCTTCATACACAATAAACCGCTGCAGAGTCGTGATGGGGTAGTGGTGGAGTGATCGATGGAACGAGAACGCTCGGGTTATACCTTCTCTGTGTTAGCCACAAGGGACAACGACGGTAGATTCGGTCATACTTTACATAGAACAGCAACAATAAAGCAATATACAATATTAAGAACCTAAGAAATATGACCACACCATCGAAATATTGTGGAAAAATTATCCACGAATGATCTACAGAGAAGAGAGAAAAAAAAGTAAAGGCGAGACACCTCGTAAGAATAGAAGTTGGAATAGCAGCAAACAAAACGAGCCGAGATAGACCTCTGTGTCATGGTGGTAGCGCGTCAAGGGGTCCCGATCTCGGTTACGATGACGAGGTTTTCTCTTATCCTGAAAGATGAATGTCTGATAACTCAAAGCTCTATGTACCCTGTGCTGCACGACTTATTTTGCTACTTATGCTGGTGTTGCTGTACTTGCCAAATCGGTTCGCATGTCAGTTTCTGCGGTGCCTCAACGCAATTGATTCGAATAGTCATGATCGTTAAAGCGATACGTTTGGACTGGCCATCCATTCAAAGCTAAACATCTCGGCAACTGCAGTCAAATGTGCTTGTGGTAAAGGACGGGGAGGGCCCAAGTAAAATAATCGGTGTGATGGCATGCTTGGATCTTGATGGGGTATCATTTGACTGCAGTTACTTGCATTTTGCCTTTTTATACAAAAAACACTACAATGTAATCGTAAAAATAATATAATGTTTATAATTCAAAGGTCTTAAAATTTTGTGTGTATAATTGACAAAGGCCAGTACAATATTATTATAATAAAAAAACCGCACTAAAACATTTTTCAATGTGAATAAAGCCTATGGAAACCACCATGCTTTAAAGGGTTTCCACATCATTTCCCTAGATCACCTAACGCTGGAGGATGTAAATTAAAAAATGTATTATTATTACAGAAACAGTACTTTAAAACGCAAGTATATCAATACTTCCTAAGTTAGCACTGAAATATCTGTAGTAACTTACTCGGGAGGCTGCGCGAGGTCGCTGATGTAGACATTCATGTATCCTATCATCACAACCCACGACTCTGTTTATCTTGGCGATTTTGGAGCCCGTTACTACTTTCATGTAGCTTATTTTCTGTTATAACTATTCTAGCATGTTCTGATGCTACAAATTATCTAATTATTAATTTATTTATTCATTAATCGCACATTAAGTAACGGAACCAGGAAGCAAATTGATGTGTCCAAAACATAGGAACATCGTAACCCCGAACAAAAGACAAACCTGCTCCATGTAAAGGCAGCGCTTGCTTTTTTTTGTTTATTCTGATGTTATTTTGTTTCGTTATTGCGACCATAAAACGGCTTCTGAATAAAAAAATATGAAACTTTGTGCTTTATTTTAAAAGTGTATATTTAGGAAACATGTTTATGACGTCTACTTGGAAATGGAAGTTAGCTTAAATGTGTTAGAAGTGTTTTTTTTTTTCATATATCGATTCTTGTCCGCCATCTTGTTTATTATTCGTTTGAAGTAGCTTAATTAGTGTTATTATTCATAGATTATCCGTAGAATTAACCATTATGACATTTTGTTATTGGCCATCTTTGTCTTGAAAGATTATTTTTGAAAGATACAATAAGCGTTATGGTAAATTAGAAGTGTGCGATGACGAAGTCGATAATATGATCCCTATATCTCCAAACACGGCTAACATTGTGTTTCACTCCGAGGCTAAGGTATAAAACAGAAGAACTTAATAAATATTAAAAACGCTTTTGCGCTGTTTTTCAAAAGGTCTAATGAACACGCTGGATAAACTGAACATTGCTTATCAAGACAGATATATATAAATAAGACATTTTCAGAAATTATGTTTTACGTTTGTTTATGTATTTAAATCTGCATTCCAACATTATACTTTGTTGAGAAAAATGTGAGGATCGTGTGTCCAAGATAACTAAAAGGTTTGTTGTACAATTTCAGAACCAAAAAATAAGTTAGTTAGTTACTAACACTCCCCACATGGCAACCTTGGCCTTCGGGGTAACCTCACCCCACCAAGTGATGACCGGACCCATTTCTCAGGTGGAGGCACCCAGAGGGCGGTGTCCATTACCTCCGATGATAGGGTGATAGTGAAGATGGCGGTGAGGTGAGAGGACCTACAGCTTTTACCGTGGACTCCGAACCACGTTGGGCATAGGGGATACTTCACGTGTGCTAGACAGAGGTGAAGGCGTGGATAGGGCCGACTTAAAATCGCCAACCCCAGAGCCGGGAATCGAACTCGGGACCCTTCGAACGGGAGCCGCGAACGAAACCACCGCGCTACCCCGGCGCCCGAACCAAAAAATAATAATCTATGTATAAGATCGGAGTAATTATTTTACCATGACACTAAATAACCGGATGAGACTTAGAAATGCAGAATTCTCACTTAATAAAATCAAAGCGCAACAGTTGTTTTGGTTTGGGCCCCAAGAATTGAAAACTATTTAAATATGTGGTTTAGGGATCAATTTGGAATGTTAGAATAAGCAAGAAAAATTGTTAAAATTCATTAGGTCATGATATGACACTATATGTAAATGAAATTATGTTGATTTTGTTTGATTGGTAGTTTTAAGAATGAGATTGCGTAATGTGTGACGTAGACCAGTGAGAATTTAGTTTGAGTGGTAGTGATCGTAAGTCAATAATCTTGGAGAAAGAGCTAGGAGAGATCGTGTCGGAACGGCGTGTAGAAAAGTCTATTTAGATTATAAATTATATTCACAATTTCTGTGTAAATGGAATTCACTTGCATTCATAAAGTTTAATGTATATCTACGTTATGACATATCCTGTAAATTTGTTACACAAAATTAAAATATTTAAATTATATTAATTTAAAGAAACAATTTTTTTATTCATAGATGAAAAGTTAATTCACTCGCTCGAGACCACGCCTGAATTTAAAGAGATTTTCTCATGCACCGACAGGAACAGCGCCAGAGATCGTCTCGAGCCATCGCTACATCTGAGTGCCAGATCTGAGCAGAAGACTCGGATCGAGAAGTATCTACAACGCGTAGTTTCTTCGTCATTTTCCTCCTCGAGGGCTGAATTCAACCAGCAAAGCGGGACGAGTACACATTAGCATTAAAAATCCCGCTACAAAAGTAAGAATCGCATTTCTAAAAATATTTGCGTCTACTCCATAAAAGAGTATATCATAATTTGGACCGGTTTTGTTATTTCCGGTCCTCTGAGATAATTATTTAAACGTAGCCACAGGGCAAAGCTTTGTTTATCGACTTTAAATGTTCGTTTTTGAAGTTATAAAATATTACAATGAATATTGAATGAAATAATATTGAGAAAACAAAAGCAGCGCGCAGTGAGTCGCCAAAGAAATGTAATTTGAACATATAACAGCCATCGTAAAAAAATCACGTAACCATGGAAATGATAAAGGACTTCCGCAATAAAAGAGAAGAAAACGTGGACATCATTTCATTTTATGAGTAATGTTATTGTAAATATAGAATGTATTTGTAATGTTAAGTATTTTAAGATAAAGTGCAATCTTCAGTAAGATACAGGAAGTGTAGTTTTTCGAAGAAAGCTATTGATCTGAGACAAAACGATTCCATCAGTCGCTAGGCCAAGCATCAATCGATAAAACTCGATGACTATAACAAAATGAAGGAGGGAGGGAGGGAGAGAGAGAGAGAGAGTTCTAATAAAGCATCATACATACTTCACTCGTACTAGAAAAGGAACACAGGAAGATATTTCGCTGAAGTAGCCGTGCCAATGTTGCAGTCTGACACACTCCCCTGTTGTTGGATTGGTCGTGGCGGTCCAATTCCTTATCCTCCCAATATTACTCTGGTTTCATTTACAACAAAATGACGAATATCCAAATTGGTGTAACAACTTCGGTCCCGTGCACATCTCCATTTGTATCTTAATAGTGAAACCTTGTGAGGTTCGTAGTGGGGTCTTAGCAATTCGATCTTTTGTGCCTATGTCCCTGAAGCAGAGCCTCCCCGGGAAAGTGGTGAGCTGAGAGGATACTAAGGATGGCTGGACCTGAGGACAGACGAAAAGGCAGGGCTGCTTATAACTACAGACTAAAACTCCCAGGTGTCGGTTCCCTTGAGCCGTGCAGGTTTACATACCTCTGTGGAGGGGCCCCGGCGCTCTGAAACCATCAGGAGAACGTTCTTTCTCCCTGCTATGTAACTCCGAGTGTAAAGGTGAAGTAAAATGGAGGGACAGGGGGTTGTACGAGGGCAGTTCAATACATAACCATGTTAACATCGTATACTTTGTCACCAAAACAAATTGGGTACTGGCTCATACGTTAGTTTTGTCAGTCGTCCAACTTGTTTCGCTAAAATGAAAAAAAAAAAAAAAAACAGTACCGTTCAGCGATTTTTTAAATTTTTCAATGGAAAAAGGTAGGAGATAAAACTGTAACTACGTGTCGCTTATTGCCACTATTGGCTCAACGACTTAAAACGTACTCCAACATACGTTTTTAGAGCAGGTCCGGCAGATGTGGTTACTAAAGAAAAACTCCGAGATGTACGTGAAGCGGCAGTAGCCACCTGTGTCAACGGCAGATACAAAAGTTGTCGGCCCAACATGTGGTGAGCTGGACGAGGACAGCTGTGCTTGGTGCTGTTAGCTGAAACTCGAAGTTTTGGATTATCACTGTGCATCGTAACAATCAGAATAGGAATCTGCTCCAAAGCTGAGGATTGGAAGACTTTGATGACGTCGCTAACTAATAAGAAAGGTGATCTATAGGTCGTGGCAAAGTGGCAGACCTACGAGCTCTGTTAGCGTAGGGAGTCACTTTGAACATCATGGCGCCGTACAGAAGGGATTTAAGACGGTGACTTCACATCACCACAAACTTGAAAGAGGTAGCTGATCAGGATGTCCTCAAGACCTTTTCTATGCATTCGTCAACCTCCTGATGCGGACTGCCCAATTTGCCAAGAGTGACTGGATCAAACTGGAAGACATCTTCAAGGTGAACATCAAGGAAGTTCTCGAAGTCCCACAGGAAACAGCTAATGACTACATAATGATTCTTCAAAGTTCGGTATGGACAATCAACTCAGACTTCCATCTGATCGACAATACCTTCGAGCTCCTTTCTTCCAAAGATGTCTACATTCTTGGCGATCTACTTGAATGGACAGAATGAGGGCCAAACACTAACGCCATTTCTTCGATCTCGACTCAAGCTCGCAAATCCCCTGCCAGTTGCGATGTATTTCAAGCATTATAAACCCACCATTCAAGTGGATGACAGGATCCTCCCAAAGGCACCAGGTGACGAGGGCAATAAGAGACATGAGAAGAAATCAGCAACTGATTCGCCGTCAAGCCAAGGAAAAGCCTTCAACTACACATCTTCTGATGATGTTGATAACAACCCGCCTATACACAAGAATCTCTAACTGGAAGTTCATTAAACGTACTGACCTTAAAATGGACGTTGACATCATGCTAGCGGAGCTACAAAAGATGTAGATACGAGAGCGAGGCCTTGTCTTGTCAGATGGAGACACGACGCCATCGTCCATAAGACAGCCAGCAGAAGGTTTTACCATTCTGGCCGAGGATCAAGTCGTTGAAGGAAACTTGAGGCCAGATCTCGTGATGGTGAAATTACCATCCCATTTAACAACAGAAAACAGGCTTTTAGTGACGCAACGAGAGCCAGAAGCAAAGATACCAGGACTTGGCGGAGGCTTTACACACCATATTCTCGGTTCCTTGCCCTCCTGGAATCCTGAGAACATCAAAATCATGAGAAGAATGTATTCAAAAAAGTAGCGCTCCTCAGGAAGTTGTGCGTGATGGACTAATTGGGTACTCCACAGCCTATTACTGGGGTCTAACAGTAATCAAATATCCTAACGTTTATTAACAGCATCTATAATGGGACCTTATGAACATTCACAGCACACACTGTGTATTTAACATACTTGTTGAATTTTATATCTTATTTCTGTTTTCTATTATCAACTGAACAGATAACTTCCACATAGTGTGGTACATTAGCAAGAAGTTGATGGAGATACGTTCCCATTTAGTTAAAAAAGAAAGTGCCATTTCACCCCGACAACGCACCAGTACATTCATCCGATGTCGCCACCGCCAAACTGCAGTAATCCTGCGGTTTCTCCCATAAAATAAGTAGTTTGTGCTTAAAATACTTGGCTTTATTATCCCTAACACGGTTATTTACTGAACCACCCTCGTAATTCACATTTTCCCTAACGATTCCCCGATAAACAACATAGATCAGGAAGATCCACAACAGCAAAGATTGAGATCGTGAAGTTGCGGTCCAGTTTATAGTTTAATGGGCTTAACGTTGTCATCAGCCCATAACGAGGCAGTGGACGTTCAGATGAGGAAGAATTCGGGTCCTATCCAGTTGCCACATCTTGGGAAGTCTTTTGGTACAGCAGGAACATCGCTGGGCTGACCCACGTGTAGGATCACGTCGAACCCGTTCGTCCAATACGACGGATGCTGATTGTGTAGCAGCCAATAACCTACAAATAACGATACCGCTATTACAGTCTTGTTAATCAATCTACTTCAAGATAAACATTATCTTATTGTAGTTATCAAGGGTATGCAGTAGACTTTAAGTGATAGTCAAATGTTTTAAAACTGATTGTTTAGGTAACGTTTTGGAAATTCCGTTCTCTTTGTATGTCCAAGAGATAAAATGTATGACATAGATTGTGCGTTTTAACAAGATCTACATAATATTTATAAACGGATGAGAAGATTTCCCTTAAAGATGTTCTGATTTTTACTTATATCGTTCCTAGACAAACACTTGTCCGTACCTGGATTGTCAGCCTTGAAGCGGAGCGCTGCTATACCGTTACGGGGCACTGCTATCGTGTCCTTAAGTAGAGGGTTGTGTAGGTTCCTCTTGAGCAGTGCACCTCGACGATCCATGTCCTTCAACAGTGCGAGAGGGATCGCTGTCTTCAGCGCCGTAGCACCAACCACGTAGAAGCTGTATCCATGAAGATGGAACACGTGACCAGACTCGCTTCCTCCTGCAAAACAATATCACATTGTAAGGTTATCATAAGGTCCTTTTCGGGGATTTTTCTTGTCTTAAAAGATCTATGTCTGCTAACTCTATGATCTATGTATCCTGTACTTATTTCATCCATCATCCGATATGATGTATGTTAATTTAAAAAGCTCCAAACAAAGATGTGTGTATGAACGGGGCCCCTAACATTTCCAGGCTGTAAGAGCCGTTTCGATTTTTATTTAAAAAGGGTTTGAAAAATGTATAAATTTATAAAAGAAAACCAAACAAAATTGTGTAAAAATATATGTAATTTTGTGACTGGCCGTAGTGGTAATTGTATAAAGTAATGTAGTGACGTAGTAGTAAATCGGCCAATCATATAAAAGTAATATATGGGTAGCGATAGTAACGAAGGATTAAATAATCTTGGTGTAGAAACCAAAAGAAAATTCGTCTTTCTTTCTGGAACGACCCTGAGATCGGACGCTTTTTAAATTGCTCGAAAATATTTAAGTGTAAGTTCAATTTGAAGTATTAGTTTGATTCCGATCACAGCATAAAGTTTTGTGATAAAAATTGTAATGGATTTGCTGTTAAAAGAAATATAGAAAGATTGATTTCTTATAGAAATTGAAATTAAAAATCTTAATGATTTCTTCCTCGTTACCAACCTTGTAACTTAGAGTTTTCATTGCTCGTAAGTAAGAATATAACAGAGGAACATTAAAACCTAACCAAGGCATTATTAAGGATTTTCTTGATAACTTCGGGGAACATCATCTTCATCAAGTCATAATATTTTGGACGAAGGTAAGATCGTTGAAGTAAGACCAACGACGGGAAACGAGCTACCAGGACGAATCTTGCTATATATGTTGCCGCAACTTTGGGGCATCGAAACCCACTACAACGGAGGAATCCTACTAAAAGGCAAAATTTTCCAAGAGCTGTCAATGGTGGGTCGTAGATGACCCTCAGGAAAAAGTGTATAAGAAGCACAACTTACAGAACACTGTCGTCTGTGATCTTCCAACTGTGAAAGACTGACAGTGAAGCAAATTATGGATGCAGGAAATATGGGAAAGGAAGATGCGAAGCACCTCGGTTAGCACGTTAGCACCTCCAAGGAGCTAGCCGGACCTCCCAAATAGCAGTCCTACAAGTTAAGGCGGTGCCACCTCTCTCGGTGACAGGTTAGAAATAGACATCCTGAGGGGCTTTCAGTAACCAGTCACACCCGCGGGCTGCTCATGGAAGGGGTCCCTCTGGTGGAATAGAGAAGTTCTCAACTAATCTGAGGCTACCGAGAGAAAGCTGCCATCTAGTAGGCGTCATCTCCGACAATTAGAGAAAGGTTAGTCATTCGTGCTGGTAGAGCAACCATCTCCGTAAGGTACGAAAATCTATGGCAAGATTGGTCGTCCCTGGAACCGATCCCAATGCCACCCAAATGACGCACATTACTGAGGAGACATCTGGTCCAAATAGTGCAAGTTACCGAGGTCGTCGTTTTGATTCCCGAGGTCTCTGGTAGAGATAATAACAGTCCTTGAAATTTTTGTCCCTCCACTTCACTTCAGCTTTCAACCTAGTTGGTCGTTGGTTCTTAGTGTTACGTAAAAGGCTGTTCTCTGTAATCCTCGATCTTCTGTACCGGGGGCGTGGCCCAGTGGGGTGCGTAGCCTGCTCTCTGCTCTCGTCTTTCCCGGGGAAGCCCCATGGAGGTGCTAAGTGGCGTCTTGAGCATACCGATGTAACGTACCTTGATCTACCAAAACAATCTCGACGATGGCTCCCAGTGGCAGGTCTATGACGTGGACACACTCGCAAATGCCGAGTCCGTTACATCTAGAAGGCAAGTCGTCTCCTCGAGAGCACATCAAGTCTGCAGCGACACTGTCGGCTTGGGTCAGCAGTGGAGACGGCGGCAACGTGAACGTGATGTTGTTCATCTGGGGCACCAGGGCTCGTCCTTTACACACAAAAACAACATTCTGAAGACTAAGAAATATTGACAAACTGCACTTACTTCAAATAAGTTACTAGGAGGTACCTTGTTGGTGAAGCCTGCCTTCGGTTGGCATCTGCTTGAAGCTGAAAGACAGGTACAGAGTGACATCTGGCTTCTGCTTGGAGAGTTCTGGCGGTAGCACGTCCGGGGTGTTCACGTCCAACAGACACAGCTTGTCTACGTCACCAGTACCACACTGCACCTTAGTGGTGGTCAAAACCTGTACAAACAAAACAGTCAGCACATCGTGTAAGTGACAAAGCTACTAACATTTAGGATCCTGAACTTACCGTGAGTGGCGTGTCCACGACGAAGTTACTGACTGTCTCCTCGGAAGCTGGTTTGTCTGAAACAGAGCCCTCGTAACGAAGAATGGCTGCTCCGTGGACAACAGGATGAGCATCGCAGTCTTCTCCAGTGTCCACCTTGATCCAGTATGTTCCCACTGGCTGGTCCGCTGATATAACTACGTCGGCTCTCTCACCTGTAAATAACACGCAGTCACTGTGTCACATCTTTTTAGTTAAAAAAAAAAAAAAGACGACTAAGCGAGGAAAGTTCGTGTCAAACTTATTTATTTTCACCAAAACCATTAGCCTAATTCTAGTTTACACTTTCTCATTTATTCAAATACGCAGCTTCAGTAAGTTTGAACGAGGCTACGCGGAAACCCGAAGACTTCCCCTCTAAAAACATGGAACACCGAAGCATCCGTGAGTGTTTCCTCAGGCCAATACACTGAGTATAAAAGCTCCCTCTATTTAAGGTGGAAGTGGATACGACACTTAGGTGCGTCAACCCCGCAGAGAAGACTACCGAACTATCTCGCTGATCTAGCACATCAGGAGGATAGTACCCGGGATTGTTTCGGCGTCCCTCAACCCCATCTAGGTGACCAAGCCATCCAGGCGTACCCAATTGCCCGTGGATGACGGGCACCCCCACCCCATCGAGTCCAACCCAATCCGAACTACTTCCCTTTGGAAGGGACTCGAATGTTGAGCCCGACGTACTTCTAGCTACGCCAAAACTACTACGAGTTTGCAGCACTCGTACCACAGCAACTGAAGGTGTCAGAACCCGCCCCTCCTACGAAAAGGTCCGCCGAAAGCGGCGTACTTCTGGTAATCCCTTCCCTCAATAAGTCTCTTTATGTCTCGTGAACACTATCAACTTTAATCTCTCTGACGTACACACAGCTTTACCTCTTACACGAAGCTGCATGCCGACACAATTGCGATATTTACTCATGAACTGCTTCAATGAACGATTCCACTTCGTGCTGACTCCTCGCTACGAAGCTTGGAACATATGACACTTCCCTGCACAGCTTACTGGCCGGTTGTGAACTACTTCACTGTCCGCCGACTCCTCACCACCGCGCTGCACTCTCGAGACCGCAACTTAACAAAATTGTATATTCGAATTTTCTTATCCTACGCTAAATATTCCACAGCATGCAATTTTACGTTTTTATGTCATTTATGTAACTATAACAGAAAAATCTTAGTTCAAAAGTATATTATGTTCAACTTCTGCAACTTGAGATTTTCCTTTTATTTATTTATTTTTTTAAGTTTTCAAACATTTCAAAATCAATAACTTAAAATGTTTTTGAAAGAAAAAAAATTACACATTTAATTGCTTGTGCTTTGGAAATTTACTTGACAAAATTAAGAAAAATTATATCAAAACTGCATCGTACAAAATACATATTATGAAAAGTGAACGCGGGAAAAATATTTAAAACGTCTTAAATTTCAAAATCCTGGACTTTAACATCATATTGGTATTTTACTAAAAAGTCAAAAAAAAAATAACTTTAGAACCCTAAGTATTTTAAAAGTTATACAGTAAAAAGTGAAATTGTTTTCCATTAAAACTTTAGATAACGTGCTTGGTAAACTAGAATCTAGAAAAAAAAAAATACTATATTTTACACTATACTATATTTTACTATACTATATTTTACACTCCGAACTTTCACCAATTACATTTGATTTACTAATATCGACAATATTTTACCCTCTGTGTGGCCTTTGAAACACAATACTACAATGTCGTCTACTGGATGTCGTCTTTCTCATAACCTTTTATCCAGTATTTTAAATCGCCTAAAGCGCTCCACGTGTCAAAAGTTTCAAATATTAACTTCTCATTTTCTATACAATTTTGTGAGTGATTACTTAAGAGACTCGCATTGCTGTCTTTCAAATTTTATAATTACGTTTATTTTCATCCCCTTTTAAGCATAGCTTCATTTGAATTTTAAAAACTCCAACAAATTCTTTATAATGTTTGCTTAAACCCGAAATCAAATCATTTATCTACTAGTATGGTAATCAATACGTCGTTGCTAGGACAACCAAACATTCAATAAACTTAACATTTTAATAAAACACGCTTAATTCAGATTTAACAAAACTAAATTATTACTTATATCTTACTCTTCTTTATATTAAAGCAGGGCTTTTTCTTCCACATTCGATAGCTTTTATGCAACTGTAATGCTTACTAGAGAAGATGTGTCGTATGTGACGTCAATTTTTCCTGCTGTAAGGTGCGTACGAAACGTCTTTTTACTGTAGTAAAGAGCATTTCAAATTTCTGTAAACAAGCCTTCATTTCTAAGGACTCACAAAGTCACAATATGTATGACAATCTATCACTCTCCAGGAATTGTGTTACTTCATCTCGTCGACTATGTACTACGATAAGTTACAAGCTGTCTCTTTAAAATGTCTTTAATTTACCAAAATTATTGATCAAAAGAGTGACCTTACCAGGAATATTCACTTGAACTGTAAATACTTCCCGTAAAAATACGCCGACAAATAAACTTCATTTACGTGTACTTAATTACATATTGGGGTTGCTGGCAACTTACATGTCTGATATTAATCAGATTAATTTCACTAAAAAATAATGTAGACATCTAGTAACTATTAACACAAAAAAGTCTTACTTAAAACAAAATGGAAGTGAGAATCACACACCAGTCCTTGAATTTCGTCTAACTACGTAAATAACATTTCTTACCATATTAATAGTTTCTTCTTGTATTGCTTTTAATAATTCTCCGTGATGAACCGTGAAAATCAACTTCATTACTCATATTTACTTTAAATTCACATACGAAACTAGCATCCAAAATATTATAACCATGTTTGTTGATTTAGCGTGTCATTTGTTTTCCAAAGCCCACAGTAATCTTTCGCAAAGCCGACATTACTGTAATGCAAATTTAAACATATCGCTTCCACAATAAATAACGTAATATAAAATATGTAGAAAGAATTACGTTTCGTAATTCGATGTTCTAAGCTGAGTGTGTGTTTTTGTAACAATTTTGCTAAATAACTATTAGACTACCTTGCTTTTTTATATTTATGCTTTTCGTAAATGTCCATATTGCTTCTTTACAATACTCTACTGTTGTTTCTATCCAACTCACACATTACTAATTTATATTTACCTTTTAATTTCTTTATTAATAGTTTTATTTCATTTTAAATTTATCCGTAGATCTACTTTAGCACGTTTATTTCCAACTTTGATTTTCGTTCAAAGCTTCGTATTTGATTATCTTCCTATTTTCCTCTTCTGTTACATCCCCCTCACTTCGTACGCGATATATCATGTTTGTATACTGATGGCATTGACACATTTATGTTCAGAATATGTTGAAGTTGGTACTTTTCATAATGCACATTCACTTAGAGTCATATTACTTCATTTTTCAACAGGTGAAAGTGTACAACAACAAATACTATGAGTACAGTCAATCAACCTCTATTCACTGTTACACAAAGCTCTCACGGCAACGCGAGTGTCAGCATGTTTGTTGTTTTGTCCAGTTGTCCACGCAATTTATTCTTGATGTTCTGGAACAAAAAGAAGTCAATGGGTGCCAAGTGAGGACTGTATGAAGGATGACCCATCAATTCTATTTTTTGAGCCTTCATATACTCTGTTGCTAGACAAGATGCGTGTGCGCTCGTACTCTCTTGATCAAGAACGATCCTTACTTCACCGAAGACTTTCTACAAACAAATGATTTTGTCCCATTTAGCATTGACCATTGACCGTTTTACGTTCCTCTAAAGGCAGTGTTGCCACATGCCCAGCTTTGCTGAAAAACCAGGGGACCATTTGCTTCGAGTACTTCGAGTACGAACAACTTTTGATGGATTTGCTTCATCTTGAACCCCACATATAGTCGATTGTTGTTTACTCTTCCTCCCACAGGCATAGATCCATGGTTCGTCAACTGTTACAATCTTATATACGTCTTTCGAGGCACCGTCTTTGTATTTCTTGAGCAGTTGTGTACACGATCATCTTTGTGAGATTGCGTCAAATTATGTGGTATTCAACGATAGCAAACCTTTGTCACGGCTAAATAATCATACACTATTTTACATATGCTGGTGCAACTAATGGCTAGGGTTGAGTCAATGGCACAATATACCGCATGACGATCTTGCATTATTAGTTTTAGCACAGCATCAATGTTATCTGGCACAGCAACTGATTTTGGACGAACGTCACGAACGGCGGCCACCATTAAATTCGTTATACCAACGTTTTACAGTGGCAAAGGGTGGAGTTTCGTCACGATGCTCTCTTGTCTTGATAATCCACGTCAAAAGTCGTAATAAATCACTGCAAGAACATTTCACGAGTTAATTCCACGTTTTTATTGGCACAATCTTCAATTTAATGCAAACAAAACAAATGACGCTCTATTGACAAAATGTCAACAATGTCAAACTTTCCAATGGAAACGTCAGATGGTAGCTACAACATTCAGGGTGGCCAAGAATCAAAATATAAACAGTGCTCCTCGGATCGAAAGCAAAAAAAGTATTCTTTGTAGGGGCGGCTCGTCCTTACACTCTTTCCTGCTTTGTAAATGACATTGTATAAATTTTAAAAGACCATGTAAGTAACAATGCATTACTATAAGTATAAGAAATCGATTACGACCAATAATGAACTCTTTTTGTTTAATTTTTTATTTCAATTGCTCAGCACAGTTGGTGCTTATATACATAATATACATAATAAAATTAAAGTATACAGGGAAAGAGGATACTCATAGCAGAGTTCTCAAGCGAACTGGCCTGATTAGTGTGAGTATAAATTAAATAACTTCTTCATTACAGAATAAATAAACATTATAGAAATAAAATGTCGTGTGGAAAGCGTGCCTTCAGTCTTGGTGCAGCATCAAGGCGACGTCCCAGTTGGAAGAATAAAGCACCCGATACATAAGGAAGGTGAGCAAAGAATCTGCTTGTCGTTGTAGAGATGTAATCTTTAATGCTGACTATGTCCAATTCTCTACGCAGCTGTGCATTCCGGATGTACCACGGGGCGTTCACAGACAATCGTAATATTCTGTTTTGAAACACCTGGTGTTGGTGAAGCACTTCCCCATACAGGACTGGCATATAGAAGAAGCGGTCGTAGAATACTCTTGTATAGTAGCAGCGTACATTCGACTCCAGGATGGGATACAACTTGTGAAGACGAGCACAGGCTTGACTTGTGTACTCCATGTCAGCCGACGATCAAGATGGACGACAAGATATTTGACTGCACAATCAGAAGGTAACCAGGGGACTTCAGTGTTATAGAGTCGTATATTTAACGGGGCAGCAGCCCTGCGCAAGGTGAAAAGCTTAACAAGCCATGTGCTTGGATTAAGTGCGATACGCCAGCGATATAACCAGTGCAGGAAAATGTCCAGGGAAAGGAACTCTTGATGCATGGAAAACATCTGCATAGCTAATGGAACGCATCCATGACGTCACCGTGCTGAGAGCCAGCAAGCTCGGTAATCAGTTATTGCGCATGCGTACAACTTTCCCCTCTTGTCACCGTCCTGTCCTAAGTTCCCTAGATTTCCGCATAAATGCATGTTACATATGGTTGTTGCGCGGTGTTCATTCGCTTCACGGTAAAGCAGAGTCACCAACACTCATAGTTATAGATGTAAAACTTGAATATGTATTGAATATCATTTAACAATCTATCATTGCTTTATATTTTAGTTCTAGAAACTAATTCCACTCTTCTTACGTAAACATATCCAATACCTAATGGTTATTAAATCGGAGGACAGATTATTTGTGATGCACCTATCATGTTGGCACGATACTCCATTCCCCCGACCATAACAAGTGAATGTGGTTCGCGTACTCGCATTGTAGCCAAGTATTTCTTTGTGTAACGCTATTTAGTGGCTGATAGCAGTTTGTGTGAGTGTGAAACGTGTTAGAAATTCGCTTTATTCAGTATATGAGTAACGAAAACTTTAACCAATAAATAATAAACATAGTTCATGAACTTCAGAAAACTGCCTTTTCAAGGCGAGCATTAGAAGAAAGGGTAGTATAAACATATTAGGATGACCAATACCCGATCTAAAAATTGAGCGAAAAGCGAAAGGATGTAGAAATTCTGTTTATACCATGTAGAAACATCGGTGTATGGACTTCATTTTACGGAACTAGGTGAGTTTCATGGACTTTTTCCCGCAGCACGCTGTTATTTTTCGGCAGGAGTGCCAGTGATTGTTTGACATGAATTTTGTTGTTTTTGTTGTTTTTCTCTTGGAATTCTAGAGGAAGCGGCACTTCCAGCGGTCCACTGCACGCTTTTCTACTACAATTTTTACGGTTTCCGAGTTGGGAGAGTATTCCCAAGTACGAGGACTGTTCAATAAATAATGATTATAATTGTTTTACGGTCATCATTTTTCGCACTAAAATTCAATCTTATTATATTCTGTTATCTTAATGAAACAAACACGCAGTAGTAGTTTCACTGTTGGTTCTCCTGGTTCCCGCCTGTGAGAACTAGGCAAGTTCAGACATGTTCAGTATCGCCTACCGCTGCAATGGAGGTAACATGCAGTTAAAGTTGATGTTAGATGAAGATCCGGACTTTCATTCAAACATAATCAAAAGTGGTTGCTTCTGCTGGGAAAGTTATGGTCATCTCATTCTTTGATATTCATGGCATGGTTTATCAGCATGTTGTACCTGCACACACATCAGTAACTGGACAATACTACAGGGCTGTCCTGAAAACACTGCAAGTCTATATCAGGCGCAAAAGACCACATTTCCGTGAAGCAGGCTGAATGCTGCACCACGATATTGCGTGGCCGCATATTGCCAATGTTGTTGCTGAATATCTTGCAAAAATCAACGTGAAGTACATCCCTCACCCTCCCTATAGTCCGTATTTAGCCCCATGTGACTTTTCTATTCCCTAACTTGAAGAAACGCCTTCGTGGGAGGCATTATGCATCATCAGAAGCAGTGGTGAAGGCTGCGGAGGTGATTTTGAAGGATCTCTCAAAAATGGTTTCCAGCATGTCTTTGAAGACTGGCAGAAACTCTGGGACAAGTACATCGCATTCAGGGGAGACTATTTTGAGAAGGACAATCAAAATTATGAGGTTGAGTAAAGGTACGTTGTCAAAAAAAAAAAAAAATTGTGATCATTCTTTATTGAACAGTCCTTGTAGTTTGCCTAGCGTACGCATATGATTTTGTAATCTTACTCCATGACATCAAAACAGCTCAAAAATATATTGAATTATTAAAAGAAACTGCAGAGAAAGTTGATCTTGAGATATCTTTCGAAAAAACTGAATATATTTTGTGCAATAAACAAACACGAAAATACATGGAAACGAAATTAAACTAGTTTCACAATTTAAATAGCTTGTGAAAATAATTCATGAAGCGGAATGGACATTAGGAGTAAACAAAAGAAGGTGCCAAAAATTGAAAGAAAATATCGGTTTACTCAAACATATATAATAACAAATGACTGGCTAAATATACAACATTAACACAATATAACACTGTAATTAAACCAGAATGCCTCTATGGAGCAGAAAAATGAATTTTGAACGAAAAAGCAGATATGGAAGTATAGAAAAGGAAGATCGTAAAGCTATTAGAAGAATTTTAGATCCACAAGTCGTAAGTGAAGAATACAGACTTACAAATAAAAAATAAAGTAATAAAAGAAATACAGACATTCATAGTAATTCCAGGACACGAAGGGTAAACTTTTATGGATATATTAAAGGATTGACTTCAAATAGACACACAACAAATTATGGAATTTTACGAAAATAGAAGTAAATCACAAGTAGGCACTATGAAATGGATTGGTGAAGTAAACAATGATTTAAAATTGGTAGGAATCACTCAAGACGATATCCTAGACAAAGACGTCTTTAGAATGAAGGTGCAAGTTGAACAAGAGGACTGAAACAACGTGGACAGACGAGAGAAAGAAAGCCTACACCCAAAGAATGAGACAACTTTGGATTACAGAAGAGTTAAGAAACGTGGCTAAGTCCTTTGGTTATTCTTACATGGACACAGTTGTGAAAGAAAGGAAGTAATAAGAAGAGAGCAGGAGAAAAAGGAGAGTGAGCAAACAAAGGAGAAAAAGTAGAAGAGGAAATAGATAAAAAGAAAAGCAGAGAAAAGAAGAAAAAGGTGAAGAATAAGACGAAGAAGAAATAAATAATAAAGCAAAAAGGAAGAGAAGAAAAAACGAAAACGAAGGGAAAGAAGAACAAGAGGAGGAAAAGGGAAAAATAGCAGAAGAAGATGTCCAGTTCAGTATGTTTCACGTTTTAACAAATTTTATCAAAAAAATTCCTGACTCCAAAGTACTTTTAGATTAACTTCTTTTACGCTGAAAATGGCTTTAAGAATATTATATTATAGTGATATATGTTTATTTCCGATTATTACTTTAGGTAGATAGTAATAAGCTTTCATGACGTTTACAGAGGCCATAAGAACACACAATGGTGAGTAGAGAATGTTACATGAACGTGGTGTGTCGTCCAAGCAGAAAACGCTAATGTATCTGACTTCACAGTGACAGGGTTAACTGGAAGTGATCGACTGTACCGTCGTCATAGTAACCATGCAGTGTCGAAGCTACAGAGAACGTCAAATACAAGGGCTGTTCAATAAAGAATAATCACAATTTTTTCTTTGACAACGTACCTTTACTCATTCTCATAATTTTGATGGTCCTTCTCAAAATAGTCTCTCCTGAATGCGATGTACTTGTCCCAGCGTTTCTACCAGTCTTCAAAGACATGCTGGGAACCATTTTTGAGAGATCCTTCAAAATCGCCTCCGCAGCCTTCACCACTGCTTCTGATGATGGATAATGTCTCCCACGAAAGTGTTTCTTCAAGTTAGGAAATAGAAAAAGTCACATTGAGCTAAATCTGGACTATAGGGAGGGTGAGGGATGCATTTCACGTTGATTTTTGCAAGATATTCAGCAACAACATTGGCAATATGCGGCCACGCATTATCGTGGTGCAGCATCCAGCCTGCTTCACGGAAATGTGGTCTTTTGCGCCTGATATGGACTTGCAATGTTTTCAGGACATCCTTGTAGTATTGTCCAGTTACTGATGTGTGTGCAGGTACAACATGCTGATAAACCATTCCATGAATATCAAAGAATGAGATGACCATAACTTTCCCAGCAGAAGCAACCACTTTTGCTTTTTGGAGGTTGATGATGAAGGAGATTTCCACACTGAGCTTTGCTGTTTGCTCTCAGGATCAAAATGATGTAGCCAAGTTTCATCAGCAGTGATTACGTTTGAAAGAAACTCCGGGTCTTCCTCTAACATCAACTTTAACTACATGCAGACCTGCATGCGAATGTCCTTTTGTTCGGGAATCAACAATCTTGGAACCCATCGCGCACAAACGCGTCTCATGTGTAATGTTTCTGTCACCAACGTGTGGGTGGCACCCAATGAAATGTTCAGTATTTCAGAAAGTGATCTTAAGGGAATTCGTCAATCTTCTCTCACAATGGCAGCAGCAGTGTTGATGTTTTCTTCCGTAAAAGCAGTAACTGGAGTACCGGGTACGCCTTCCTTTGAAATTGACTGTCTGCCCTCTTTAAACATTTTAAAACACCTTTGGGCTGTGCTGTAGGGAAGAACAGACTCTCCATAGGCCTTCTGTAACATTGCATAGGACTCATCTGAAGATTTGTTGAGACGAAAGCAGAATTTCAAAGCCACATATTGTTCCTCGCGTGTTACCTCCATTGCAGCTGTAGGCGATACTAAACATGTATGAACTTGCCTGTTTCTCACAGGCGGGAACTAGGAGTACCAACAATGAAACTACTACGGCGTGTTTGTTTCACATTAAGCTAACAGAATATAATAAGATTGAACTTAAGTGCGAAAAATTATGACCGTAAAAAAATTATGACCGTAAAAAAATTATGACCATTCTTTATTGAACAGCCCTCGTATATTGAATTTTTCTCTCCCTAATATGATTGGTTGGTTGGTTGGTTAGTTGCTAATGCTCATGGAGCTGGAGAATTTCCATTTTCCTTCTGGCCTCCAAATAACGTGTGACTAGTTGTGCTGTCAGTTCTCCATCTGTTTTTGTCAGGGCACTACACTGGAGCAGATGACCTGCGTCCGTCAATGAGTTCGGGTCCCTACACAGTGTGCAGGTCGGGGATTGAAAAAGATTAATCCTGTATTGATGAGCGGCCGAACAGTCGTGGCCAGTAGTCAGTCGGAAGATGGCAACAGTACTGCTTCTTGGGTAGTCTGGGATGGGATTTTTACTTGCTTGTAGAATTTTCCATTGCTTGTTGGTACTTTTTTCTTTACATTCTTCTTTCCAGAATAAGTTGAATCTATTGTTTATATATAGTTTTGATGTGTGGAATGAGGTTTTTTGTTGGCAGCTTTGTTTTATTTGTGTTCCTTTTATTGCCAAGGAATCTGCTGTTTCATTGCCTGTAATTCCACAGTGGGATGGAATCTACTGGAAGTGTATTTCCTTTTTTAGACCTTGTAGTATTCGTAATGTGCTGTAAAGTATTCTATTGTTTTTAGGGTACAGTGAGGATAGGGCTTGAAGTGCTGATTTAGAATCCCTTAGAATCACTGCCTTAGAGAAAGAGTTCACATGGTTAAAGAGTTGTTTCAGGGAGGTGTTGATTGCTTCTAATTCTTCATCATAGTGGGTTGCTAGTGTGCCCAAACAGATGTAAAAATTGAATATTTTACTATGTAAAATATATGATTGGTTGGTTAAATGAGAATTAGTTTCTGTTTAGGCCATTCATACTTTTTCAAGGGCTGGTGGTTGTTATCATCATCATTATTATTATTACGCACCTGTAGTAAGCTGTAGGTGAGAGACGTCCCTTGGCGCGACGGGATGTCCGTCCAGTGCTATTACCTTCATCTGGTGATGGTCGACGTGTACGACGATGGGACAGCCTCTTCCCCCGCCAGCGTACGCCAAACGGAAGCGATATCGTTTACCAGCAGACACAGTAAACGTGGACAACGGTATCTCCATATCCTGCAACATTAATAAATGTATCAACCAAAACTTGGACAGACAGCGATGAAAGAGGTTATGTTGCCATGGTAACTAGTGCACGGAATCTATTACCTCAAACATGCTGCTTCAATATTTCGTTCATCTAGAGGAATTATTAGCATTTATGGTTAATTACTGAATGATATAAGGGGTGAATAAAATGTATGTAAGTTTGTTGTTATGGTTTCGTGAAGTGATATTTTTTTAGAAAAGTTGTAAGATATCAATGTTTCAATTTTGTTTTCGTCCTCAGTTATTGGAACGTACAGGTACATCTTTTTTGAACCATAATTTAAATTTATTACGGCGTATTACATGAAATTTTAGCCAAGAAAAAACATTCATTAAAAAGTCAGTGGTGTTGTGTTGTTGCACATGAATTCACTTCAAAAGATGCTCAAAATGACCTCCATTTACTGGCAAACAATGCCAAAGTCTGTCTTTGAAATTAGTTACTGTTCCAAACACACTGTTGGCCAGATCAGCTGCATTTCTTGTCCAATTCTTCGCTTTAACTCTTCCAAAATCTCTTGGTTGGTCCTGGCAAACCTTCCACTTCAAATATCTCCACAAGAAAACGTCTTAGGGGATCTTGGCAGCCATTCTTCTGCCAATCCATCTTCCTGGAAATTCATCATTTAGGTATTTCACCACCTGCCTTCAATAATGTGCCGGCGAGTAGATACATGTGGCATTTATTTCAGTGATAATAGAAGATCAAGAGCTTTATCACCATCTGTAACTCGTTTTGGCCTTCCAGGCTTCGTCTTATCCTCAACACTTCCAGTTTTATTGATTTTTTTCAAAATTTTTCTAACGGTAGAACAGAGGAAGGCATGTAGTGGCGGTGTGACGTCAGCTCCGTCAGCTCTCACCGCCAAATATGCTCCCGAACAAAAGGCAGGTTAGCGTGTGACGTCACTACGCTGATTTCTGCTGCCCAAAAGGAAAGAAACAATTTGATGTGTTGGGGTTCCAACAGGAAACCTATCGCGGTGGCAATAATATGTACAACTTACATCTTGTGTGTTGTAATATTAATGCTGATTGATTTAACTACACAATTGGTCAAAGTTTATAAACAAATACATTTTAGCTCTGTGTTATGAGAAAATATATAAAACTTCAACTCGTAGTTTATCTGAAGCTCAGGCATTTTATAAAGTAAATAAAATAAAACAAAGTAATTTTCTCTGCAAATTAGAGGAACATCATTCAGAACGTGGACATTTTCTGTTTCGTTTTTCTTTAACTAGTTTATCAATGTCGTGACGTAACGTCGGAAATTTGTAATCGAAGACTGCACGTTAGATTGTGATCCGACAAGGTACTTCGGGGTTTGGACTTAGCTAATTTCATAACTTATGACGAGCCAAACTTACACAATGTCCGTGCGGCAAGTGAATACAACCTCAGAAATCTGGTTTGGGGGACATTCTTGTAAAAATCAGCCAAGTCTTTCTGGTGTGCATACTTGCCCTTCAATAATTCGTCACATTGTAAACTTAACAGTTCCATTTGGTACGTGGCAGCTACATTGTTGTCATAGAGTGCGCTAGACAGCCTGAGCCCTCAGATTCTGTAGTCACAGCGTCATTTATATAGGCAACTTGGTACTACACGGCTCTCGAGGCTAACGAAAGAGATAGGCTTCGGCGCGACAGGAAAACGTTCGTGTGACGTCACACAGGCAGTCTGAGAGAGTGGACAGCGTAGCGCAGAAGTTACATTGTTTTGTTAGTGAACTGAAATGATTATGAATAAACAGTATTTCACATATGTTCATCATTCTAGACAATTATACTTTAATTAACATAATTATATAAGCAATATTATATTAGAAGGGATTTTATGTCTCGGAACTGATTTTAGGTATGCTCGTACTACTAAGCTATATTACGTTTCTTATAATTACTTACGTATTTATAATATATACCACTTATGTTATTATACTTTTTAGGTCTATAAACATAATACTTTAAAGAATAAAGAAATAATGTATAAATGATAAGATACAGTATATCGCTCACCTTCAAATAAAGTTTTCAGAAGACATTTTAAATCCCTTTTTCCTAAAAAAAATTACTTATATTTCTCGCACAATAATTTCAGTTTAATTGTTTATCGAATCAGGAACTATGAATGTAAAATGTTAGGATAATACCTAGAAAAAAGGTGAGGTAATTAAATAAACAAATGAGAGTTACATGCAATTACACCACTATATGGAGATATTTATATGTACCAAATGTATGAGGTGATCCTTGTATTCTGTCAAACTCCATACTTTAGCATAATTATTGTTACAGATGTTAGTGATAAATCCACAGGTTTAACACTGATATATACACTGAGTATATACAAAGTACAGAATGTAATGTAGTCCATCAAAACAGTTTATGGAAGAAGTCTTATGATCACAAATAATGCCAAAATAATTGTTTATCGAATCAGGAACTATGAATGTAAAATGTTAGGATAATACCTAGAAAAAAAAGGTGAGGTAATGAAATAAACAAATGAGAGTTATATGCAATTACACCACTATATGAAGATATTTATACGTACCAAACGAATGAGGTGATCCTTGTATTCTGTCAAACTCCATACTTTAGCATAATTATTTTTACAGATATTAGTGATAAATCCACAGGTTTAATACTGATATATACACTGAGTATATACAAAGTACAGAATGTAATGTAATCCATCAAAACAGTTTATGGAACAAGTCTTATCATCACAAATAATGCCAAAATTTATGTTTTCAGTTTTTTCACTTTTCTTGTAGTGTCTGAATCACAAGATTTCTCATTGATCATTTTCACAAAATTACTAATCAATATTTTGTTAACACAAAGAGCAACACTATCCAGTTTCTCAAATAGGGTCTTCTTATGTAAACATTTACATTCAGTACCAGTATTGTGTACATCTGATCTCAGAAGTTTAATTTTACAAATTTTCTGAACTACAGAGAGCTGTTTCCCAGAGGTTAAGAAATTTTGAGAGTCTCTTGCTAATAATGACATTGTATGCCATGCCAAACCAACAGTGAATACCACTTTGTCTGTGGGTAATGTTAATTTTCCTCTGTCCAAGTCCTTTACAAAGTCATATGAAGAATCCACTTCCACTTGTTTATTTAATTGGAGCCATGAACTGCATATATTACACTTAGATTTACGTAGCACTTGTCTAGATGCAAATCCCCCCAAATATGTCAGTATTGGCACTGTATCATTAGGAATTACTTGCATTTCAAACTCTTCATCCAAAATATCAGAAAAACCATTCAGGTCAATATCATTATCATAATTTTGTTGGGTAGGTAACAGTTCTTTCAAATTTACACTACCATTATGAGCAGCAAACAACACAGTATTTTTAAATCTTAATTTCCTCTCATTTTCCAATACCTGTAAGTAAGTTATATAGTAATTTGCACCACTTAGCTGTCTGTATGATCCAAAACGACCCTCCAAATTATCACTCTGAAATTTGCTTAGCAAAATGTAGTCTATGTTGTATTTCTCAAATAGATATGGAATGATTTCCAGGAAAGATTCCAGCGTAGTAATCAAGGACTGAAATGTCTGCGGAGTTAAAGCATTTACTGATGGAACAGACACCCTCCAAATTTTTAGCCAATGACACATTTTACTTAGAAATTCAAATTGCATATCTCTTTGGCTTTTAATGGCCTCTCTGTATGGATCATTGAATCATTTCCCTTCGAACACACTTTTAACATTAACTATTTTCCACCAGTTAACAATGATATTTAAGAAATTTGCAGTCTCATCAATATTTTCAGAAACACCAAGATCTTTTGTGACATGTTTCAAGGCCACAATGTTATTGTCATTGAAAATTTTCAATGCCAAGCTCACATTCTGCTTCTGAATTGATGATGGATATAACACTTTGGTGGAAAGTGTGTGCCCATACTTAACTAGGTGTTTCTTTTCTTTTTCATACATCAACTCTAAGTGCCTGTATTGAGCTGAAAGTATATTGGAGTGATGATTGAAATCAGGAAAATATAAGGTCTTATTTGCATTTCTTTTGGTCTCCCAATTATTTCTGATACATTTTAAAATGTGGACAGTGTCAAATATAAAGAAAAGCCTTCTTGATGAGTCTAGTGGGTGAGTAATGCTAGGCTGCAAAATTTTATTTGGGGTCATAAGTTCATATGCTTTTCTGTTCACAATATTATTGTCTGCAATTAAACTAATAACTGTAAAACCAATTCTTTCCAACATACCTAGAACTTCTATAATGTATGTCTTCAGCTGTTCACTTGTTAAATTGATAACTGGTATAATGGAAACGACATCAACATATTTAGAAAGTAGTGAGGATATCATGAAGACTTGAGCAGTTTTTGCACATTTCTGAGGATCAGTTGCACTACTGCCATAAATAGCACCTCCTTTAAATGACAGTTGTGGCTGAATATATATTTCATCCATCACGAGAGATACTAAGTGTTCATGACTTTTTAAATGTTTAAATCTGTTTTCCAAGTAAGAACTACTTTCCAAGGACAATTCATAGAATGAAATTAGTTTCTGCAGTGTACGTGGGTGTGACAAAATCAACATATCACATTTTCTTAGTGCATTTTAGGCGGATGATGAATGGACATACAGAGTGGAAGCAAGAATCATGCATTTGTTGCCCTAACACCTGTTATTCTTTGGAGTCTGTGACAGATTTAATTGCTCTACAATAAACTTCATATGCTCATTCTCATCATGGTTTAGTAGAGACTGTAGCAGCTGGATAGCAGATTCTATTTTATCTCTAACTGTGGGTAATATTTCACCATTTTCAATTTGTGTCATAATACTATCCAAAACATTTAATGAATTCAATTTTTTCACATTATTAGTACTAGAAGCATTGATGCAAACGTTGTCCAATACAACAGTATAAGTTAAATCATCTTTGACTATTATAAAAGAAATGACACAAGGTGTGCCATTGTTTATACCCATTAAACAAATATAAATTGTTCCCTCGTCCTTAATTACTCTCCAATTAGCCTTACTGGAATTGAGTTTTCTTATATCTACAAAAGAAATAATGCTATCTACATTATTTATTAAATCCCTTTCCACATGCTGCTTATTTGATTGAATACTGTCTCGAAATGCCTGGACCAAATTTTCGTCTTCTTTATCAGCAACACGTTTTATTTTGGGAATAGTTTAAAACAGTAAGAGGGTGTATTAGGAAATATTGTTGGTACAGCATTTTCTGTGAGTTTAGGGATTTTTCTTTCATATTCTATCAACTCTCCCTTTGAAGTAGAAATCCTGTCTATTCTTATTACACACGACTCCTCAAAATGCTTTATGCACACAAAAGGATTTTTTAATTTTGAAAAATCCGTCGGAATATGCCGTAGCCAGATCTTACAAAGATTTTCGTCTTTTGGTAGTGAAAATGTTGTAGCTTTTTCACTTTCTGTGTCATAATTTGATCTACACCCAAAGACACTACAACGTCGAGGCATCTTTTACAACTCTGAGTACCTAAAAAGGAAAATAATAGTAATAGTAACATTAACTTGTATCCACCATGTGGTTGAACACAGAAGTTATTATTTTGTTTAATAATGGAGATAATTTTTCTGTACGTTTAAACAAAGATAGAACTATGTAATATCACACGTATAATAAAAGAATAAGCAGAATTTACTAAAATAAATGCTTCAATCTAGATTCAAATGAGAAGATGCAATATGGCATCGAAGCCGTTAGAACGTTCCCAGAGGTTAACTTACAGCCTACTTGAAAACACTACTAAATACATAAAATTTACGAACAAACTGGAATATGTGTTAACTACATGATAATATAACACTTTTTCACTAACCTGAACCACTAAATATTATTAATTTCACTAGTTAAAAAAGTAAAACAAACGTAATATCACACAGACCACTCGAACGACATACAGTTCAAAGCCTATACTCTACAGGTTAGGACTGCTGTTATCAGCTGATTCAAACGCACCATAGCCTGTCTTTTTCGTTAGCCTCGCACGGCTCTTGCCTGACGTCACACGCTCTGCAGGCCTTTCTCCTGACTGAAATACGTCACAACTCTCGAAGCTGTCTTCCTATGCCCTACACCTGACTGAACTGTACTCACAGCGCCATTTATATAGACAACTTGGTACTACACGGCTCTTGCCTGACGTCACACGCATTGCAGACCTCGCTCCCGGCTGAAATACGTCACAACTCCCAACGCTGTCTTCCTCTGCCCTACACCTGACTGAACTGTACTCACAGCGCCATTTATATAGACAACTTGGTACTACACGGCTCTTGCCTGACGTCACACGCTCTGCAGACCTCGCTCCCGGCTGAAATACGTCACAACTCTCGAAGCTGTCTTCCTCTGCCCTACACCTGACTGAACTGTACTCACAGCGCCATTCATATAGACAACTTGGTACTACACGGCTCTTGCCTGACGTCACACGCTCTGCAGGCCTCGCTCCTGACTGAAATACGTCACAACTCTCGAAGCTGTCTTCCTCTGCCCTACACCTGACTGAACTGTACTCACAGCGCCATTCATATAGACAACTTGGTACCACACAGCTCTTGCCTGACGTCACACGCTTTGCAGGCCTTGCTCCCGGCTGAAATACGTCACAACTCTCGAAGCTGTTTTCCTCTGCCCTACACCTGACTGAACTGTACTCACAGCGCCATTTATATAGGCAACTTGGTACTACACAGCTCTTGCCTGACGTCACACACACTGCAGGCCTCGCTCCCGACTGAAATACGTCACAACTCTCGAAGCTGTCTTCCTCTGCCCTACACCTGACTGAACTGTACTCACAGCGCCATTTATATAGACAACTTGGTACTACACAACTCTTGCCTGACGTCACACGCACTGCAGGCCTCGCTCCCAGCTGAAATACGTCACAACTCTCGAAGCTGTCTTCCTCTGCCCTACATCTGACTGAACTGTACTCACAGCGCCATTTATATAGACAACTTGGTACCACACAGCTCTTGCCTGACGTCACACACACTGCAGGCCTCGCTCCCGACTGAAATACGTCACAACTCTCGAAGATGTCTTCCTCTGCCCTACACCTGACTGAACTGTACTCACAGCGCCATTTATATAGACAACTTGGTACTACACGGCTCTTGCCTGACGTCACACTCACTGCAGGCCTCGCTCCCGACTGAAATACGTCACAACTCTCGAAGCTGTCTTCCTCTGCCCTACACCTGACTGAACTGCACTCACAGCGCTACGTTCTGAGACTTGAGGACTGCAGGCGTGCAGAAATAAAGAATACCGCCCCCTAATTTGTAATCGTAATAATGTGAGGTTATGTTGTACAGCTTTTCTGAAAAGGATCACTTC